>JAQQZY010000012.1:15918356-15951066 GCA_030068375.1 Ostorhinchus rueppellii
ACACACACACACACACACACACACACACACACACACACACACACACACACACACACACACACACACGCACACACACAAATCCTCATAGCATTCAGTCAAATCAATCCTCAGATTCAAGCAGACAATCTAAGGGAATACTTTGAGATTAACGGCAATGGAATATGAAATGCTCTGACAAATTAAAGGCTTATCAGAGCCATGATCCTCCAGCATACCACACTGATTAAAACGCCCTGCTATGTTTCAGAAATTATATTTCTTGGTTAATCAGAAGGAGAAAAAAAAATCCTTCCACAATATTAAGAACCTGGGAATTGTCAGGCAAGGGGGGAGTGTTAAAAAGCAGATATGGAGGTGTTGATCAGTTTTCTGTTGCAGTGAAGATGCGTCTCTGAGGGCAAGGGGCTCCCGAGACCACAGTATATTTAAAAGTTAATCTATTCACTTTGCTGCAGTGACATGCCGACTGCTTGATCAGAGCGCTGAACAAAAATATTATGTGGGCCAGAGCCTTTGCTCCCCTTCCTCCTGCTCTCTTCGCTAGCACTCAAGTCGTTCGTCACCATTTATTTTTGCTTCCCATCTTTGATAGTCGGCACATCAAATAGAATCGCAGAAAGGACATGTTCTGATATGTCACAGATAAATAAAACTGTGCACAAATAGCTTAAATATGAAGTGCTATTTGGTAGAACTGTTGTATTCTGTGAAGACAAATCGGCTCTTAGACGCACATGTGTTAAAGCTTTTTTTTTTCCCTTCTTTTCAATGTAAACAGCCTCTTGAGCTCTCATACCTGAGTTAAAGGGGCTTCGCTAAGAGGTGATATTGTATCACAGTGTTAAGAGCCAGACTGAATTCTGCCTTTTGAAATGCAATCAGCCTCTCAGAATTTCAGTTGAAAGCCAGGCAATTAAGAATCTGAATTGGATGGCAACATTAACAAAGGAATATGTTAATATGTGAGGTTATTGAAATCTTATTTTACATGTCATGGTTTTACATGAGTTTGATCAAATAATACTTTAAATAATATTACTCTCAAGAGAATCGTGTCTGATAGAGTGGCCTTGATTTAGGACAACATGGTGATTTGAAGTATTCTAAAGTGTGCTAAAATTGCAGTGAGGTATTATTGTTGTCATACTCGTGGTTTAAGCAGTTAGCACACATATTTTAGCATGAGCACAAATGTAAACACACAAAACTTCATGTGGCAAAGCAGTCATGTTAAGCTCACAAACTCAGATGACCAAACCCCTCCTTTCCCCCATTTTCTCACCACCCTACTCCTAATCCTGACCTGCACCACAACAACAACCTGTCAGAATAATGCTAAAAGCCTTCAGTGGTAAGAAAAAGCAGAGACAGTGAAGAAGCAGGGGAGCAGTGCTGCGTTACTCACCCAGCTGCTCAGATTAAGGTGCCAGCAGCCCACCTGCTGGAGGAGAGAGAGCCCGGGGCCCAGGACTCCTCCTGCCTTGGCTCCCGTCTCCTCCGGCCCGGCTGGAGCTCCATCCCGCGGGTACATGACCCCCTCTGTCCCACCCCCGCCCTGGTCTCCTCCTCCTCCTCCTCCTTCCACCTGGCCCCCCCAGCTCCTCCTTCCCTCTCTACGCCGGGGAGAAGCCCTCTCGCTTCTCTTGGCCGCTCCTCTCCTCCACTTCTCCTCCTTCTTTGTCTGTTCCTGCTTTGCTGGCTCCTTCCTCCACTGTATGCGAGTGTGTTGCCGGGCGTGTGTGCGTGCATGTGTTTACCGTCCCCCTTCTCTTTGCACTTGCGGCCGGTTGACCATTGTTTCCTTAGGTTTTGTCATGAAAGTGCATGTATCTCTTGTGGTGCCAAATCAGGCTCAGGGTCTGAGGCCTAGTTTCCCCCCATAAACAAACACACACACACAGTCACCACAATCCTCCCCACCCACCCACATCCAACCTTAAAAAAAAAATATTAAAATCCCTCAAATCCTTCACTCCAACCACAGAAGCCCTTGTTCTTAGCGGCCGGCAGCCTCCTCTTCTTTCTCAGTGAAAGTTTTGAAGCCGGTGACAAGAAACACAAGAAGTAGGAGCCAGAATGTGGACAGAGAGATGGAAAAATTATTGTGTGCAGCTTTTCAGCACTGCTGCAGTCTTCCCACTAGCAATACTCCAGAAAAAAAATATATACTCACAAACACACACACACAAAAATCAGTTATTACCCAAATCCCTGCTGTACGTTGGGTCTGTGTATGTGTTTCTTAAGAGTATGTGTGTATGTGTGTGGGCTCTGCTGTGCCTCCAGGATGCCCAGAGACGAACTGGCAGCTTGAAAAGCTTTGGCTACAAGGTAAAGCGAGCAAGGCGAGAAAAGGAGACAAAGAGGAGAGAGCAGGAGAGGGAGAGAGATAGAAAGGGAAAAAAGGAACAAGACACAACAACATCCACAAAGGGAGGGCAGGCTCAGCAAAGTGTGGCCAACAGTCACTTTATCTGTGTGATGCTGACAGTCCCCTCTTCATACCCGCTTACCGGGGGGGAAACGCAGGAGAGGGAGAGAAAGTCTTCACTCTGACACCGATGTGGCACCCTTCGTAGCGATCCTTTTCATTTTTTTTCCCCTTCACCCTTTTTCTAAACAATACCTTAGAGTGGAGAACAATTCTTCTCTTAACTCCCCCCTCAACTCTCCCTCCATTCAAGGTTCATGTGAACAAGGCCTCCAGCTCTTCCTCACCACCCTCTTCTCCCCATTCTCTTTTCTCCGCAACTATTTCACCTTCAAACCTATTCCTTTCAGAAAGCTGAAGTCAAACGATGAGATTCACGTGGTCAAGACTTTTTTTTTTGTTTGTTTAAAAGAAAAGCACTAAGAAATTCGACAGATCTATTGGCCATTAGAGACGGTGCATTAAAGGTGAATTCCATCAAACGAGACTTCACCATTATTATTCTGAAAAACTACACATTTATACTTTAAATTTACTACAGTTTTAATTTTTAATATACACTCAGTGAAAAATAAATTTCAGCATTCATACCTCTTGTCTGTCTGGGAACATGTATTTCAACATTTCACATTTAATAGTAAAGAAATATTTTTTGACAATAAAAGAAACCATTTTTAAAGCATATATTCATATACTTATATCATGATATTTAATTGCATTAAAAAAAGGATGTTTCCTTTTTTCATTAAAAGGAACGGCTTAAACTGATCACAACTAAAAATTCTGACAACAGAATTAACTTTTACAATTCAAAGACAATTTTTTTTTATGTTTTCACCTTAAACCAACTCGACTTGTCATCCTTAAATTATCTTTCATAACCTCTAACAACCTAAACCTGACTAATGACCATGACAAATTAAATATTAATGGAATAAATTATTTGCTCCTCAGCACAGTAACACGTGTTTTATATATGTATATTTAAATCTGGTTTAATTCACTGGTGAAAAAAATAATAAACTGGAAAAGGAGGATCTTATAAAAATAAAAATCAGTGAATGTGAGGCCAGAAAAATAAAACAGGGATTAACGTTTCTCAGCTGAGTTAAAGGCGTCTTAACAGTTGGCAACAAGAGTAAGAGAGGGTTTTTCTGTTAATGCGCTGTTCCTATTTTTTGCTGCACTCCTTTAGCTTGTGTGTCAGTGTTAGGACGCTGCTCTTCCCCTGGCCTGCAGCAGGCAGTCCTGAGGCCCTTAAAGCCAAAACAAAGCCCTGGGAATGTCCTTTACACAGCCTGGACAATAGCGGCGGGGCTTCAGCTTGACAAGTAAAAGAGCCCCGACAAGGCGGTGGCTAATTGCCTGCCCTCCCTCCATTCAGCCGGCCCGCCACGCTCCTGCCATCTCCTTTTGTCCCACGTGCACTTTCTTAAGTAAACTGCCAGTTTGCCAGCAAGTGATGGACAGCTCCCAATCATTCAGCAACAATGGCATCAACACCACAACACAAGAAAGCCGAGGGGGGAGAAAAAAATACTCTATTCCACTCCACTGTCAAAGATGTTCGCACGAGACCAAAAAAGTGTGCACAAGAAAAAAGAAACAAAACAAAACAAAAAAAAAAAGACAAAAACTTTTAGAAATCGAGGAAACGGAACGGCCTTTGACTTATAAAAATTCATGATTTTGTCTGAGAAATTTAGAAAATGTAGGATGAAACAGAACAACTACTGTAAAATCACAACTTCAAAGTCTAGGTTTTCTTGTGTTAATATTCACAATTAAAAAAAATCCATTATGTTTAAAATGTCAAGTTTCATTAAAAAAAATAAAAAATACAAGCACTTAAAGATTTTACACATGAGCTTAAAAATATTAAAAGCTGCTTTCTTAATGTTAACTGAAACACAAGGAGAGCTGAGGTGGCAAACACTCTAAATGACTTACAATTAAATCTAAATTCAACCTATAATATTTTAAATCCCATGGAAATAAATAAGGGAATTTATTAATCCAGTTAGGTGTAATTGTGTTTTAAACATACAATAAAAAAGTCATTATTTAGTTTGATGTCTTGGAATAATACACCCTTGTCAGGCTGTCAAGACAAAGCAATCAAACAGTGCCTTTCATTATCCAAATTGTCAATCTGTCACTTAGCAACATAAGTATTATAAATTGCCAAACGGAGCCCAGAAAAATATCCACGAGTAAATGGAGTTAAAATATAATATTTAAAGACAAACAAGCACCAGAAAATTAAGCACAAGCATAATTAAAATGTTGAAAAGTCTTACCATTTAAAAGAGCTGTATTTGGGATGCTGCTCGGTTCCTGGTTAAAACAAGCATGCTGGCACTCGTGGTAGTGCACAGACTCCAAGCAGACTCCCACCACCATGTCAGCCACTAATCCACTGGGGGGCAGCACCTCATCTACGGCAGCCCCTCGCTAACGCCCGATGGGTTAAGCCGATAAGAGAGCGGCTGGAGGACCGGGCGAGAGCCTAGGTACGCTGGAGCGACTTAGGACGGCAGCCCTTCAGGTCCCAGAGCGCAGAGGACGGCGAGCGGGCGGCCGGAGCTGGATGCTCACTCTCAGCCCCCTCATGCATTCAAACGCTCACTCAGGCTGCGCTGCTCTTCTCCGTCTCTGACCGGGACTCCCTCTTTCCCCCTCGCCCATCTTCATATCCCCCCTAATAAGCTCTTTTGTGTCCATCTCTCTTTCTTTGATAAGTTGAAAGAACAACAAAAAGAGGGAGAGAAAGAGCGAGGCTTTCATTCAGCGGCTTGGCACACATAAAGGTAGTGGAGTGCCGTCTATAGGAGTTGCCCTAACTTGGCTAAACTCAAGCAGCAGGGTGTCTCTCGTCATGTCATTAATCCCCAAAACTAGCCACACTCCATTCACCGCTAGTCACACTAAATTAAATACAAAATCAAAAACACAAACGCCGGGCAGAAAAAGTGTCAGGAAAAAAAAGGCTAGAGAAAGCATTCCGATTCCAGGGCAAAGGGTGTGTGGTGTTGCAGCCACGTTGCCCCTCAGTCCTGCCCGTCGGTAGCCCCAATTTTTGATGTAGGACGCTCGGAAAAAACATCCACACAAAAGACAAAAAAACAGACATTTATCACCAAAAGAGCCTGTCATTGTAGTGGAGCTTTTACACCTCCAACTCTCCTGCCTGAACTCTCTTAAGACAACTGAGGGGGGAAAAGGAACCCCTACTCCAAAGTCAAACCTGCCAGACAACAAGCCAACAACAGCAGTTAAAACAATACCAAAAATACCAATAAATGGAAACAAGCCCTGTATGGTTTTCGTGAGAGCTGGCAATAGAAAATTCAACCCGGCCAACTGGTGGCTTGAAGAGAGGAAGCCCACTCTTAAAGCCGTGATCCGACCATCCACTATACCACCGCTGTGAGCCTTTTAACCACAGCAGAAAAAAATGACTATTGATCTTCAAATGGCGATAATTGAAAAGATCAAAAAGATTAAACAAAAAATCGAGAATGTGCTGACTTACCATGTTATGCTCCTTTTTTGTTGTAAGTTTTTGTTAAAAAAAAAAAAAATATTTGCTCAAAGATGCAGCATTGGAGGTGTCAAATTTTTGTAGCCGTCTCTTGATCGTATTACTTCCACAGTCCTGGTTTCCAATGCGTCTGAACTTTTTCCCTTTCTCTTTTATTTTGTTTGTGGTACCTAGCCTTTTTTTCCCCTGCTTAAGACTTAAAAAGCCTTCAGCTCAGCAAAGCAGCACAAATTATCTTGCCACCTTGCTCAGCTCTGATGCTTTGGCCGCTAACTTTGGAAGGCCCTTTACTACTGCATCAAAATTAGCATTGTCAAAGCAGTTAATGAATATTAATATTGTATTTGTCATTGGAGCTGGCCCATTGCTGAACTCCAAGTCATCCATCAGGGACAAGATTAAGCACACAATTATTTCTGACTGACAGGGACCAAATCTGGAAGATATTTTTTTTCCTCCAACAATTTAAAGAAAAAGACACAACATCATCTTAAGGTACCTCCCATGAGACGAGACAAGATTAATACACTTTTAATGAAGCAAGATTTCATGGTGCATGAACAGCAGGAACCTCAAGAAAAAAAGGAGAGGAATATAGATATATTTTGACTTTTAATTTTAACCATTTTTTAAGGAATGAAATAATAAACTAGTAAATTTGATGACGCCTGAAATTTTAAATTCAAAGAGCATCTTTTTTTTCTGTAGATGAAAAACTGATTTTTGTTTTCTGTTTTTTACAAGAGGATGTGGATTCGCTTTTTCACCTTTCTTGGAACATAAGAGAAATAAGATGTACAAGCGCTGCACTGTGAACAGCGCTGGCGCTAAATTTAACATGAAACATTCATTAAAATCCTGAACCTCCAGCGCTCTCGGCGGAGCCCAGCGGAGCGCCGACCGCTGAGGACCACACAGGCAGCCTCCATCAGCACCACCCGCTGCAGCGTTTCAGCCACATCCAGGAGTTTCCTCCCTTCTCCAGCAGCCGACACCGCGACTGTTAAACACAGCTCTGTGCACAATTCTTCAAACCGCTGTCAAACATCACAATGCACAGTTTTAAATGTTTTCCACATAATCTGGTGATGCTTATTTCTCTGCAATAAATCATCTGTGGAAATACTTCATATGAAACCTCTCTGACATCTAAAATATTTGCCTGAACCAGAAGCAGCCCAACCTGCACCTGTCTTGAAAAATTAAGCAGATGACATGCCTTCTGCTTTACTCCTCTGTCCCTAAAGCATCGCAGTATCTTTTGCATGATTTAAGAAAAAATAAAAAAGATCAGGAAACATTTCGATATGTTTTTTGCTCATATTATGTGAGTCAAGAATCATTCTTTTTCCACATTTATCAGACAAACTTATAGGTAACTGCTTTTGATCAAACACAAAATGTTACTTCATCCACATTACAACTTATTCCTTATTTTGTTTACGCCATTTTGAAGAATGCGACTATGAAATACAATAAAATCAAATTTTAAAAAAAGTATTCAGGGATTGCACAAAAAAATGGCAGATGTGGGGCAGTAACACCAGCAGCCCAGTGAATTGGTGTGAGTGCGGAGGTCAAGCTGCGGGCTTACCTTGGAGCGCCAAGCCCCTGCCGACCACCCTGCCGGATCCCTAATACCATTAGCAACCCTTAGATGAACATACTAAATTGGGCTTTTGTTCTCCAGGTGCCGATTCGGCCTCAGTGGCTCACTAGTATCACAGCACCGAATGCAGATGGTACGGTCTTTTTTTTTTTTTTTTTTAAATGAATAGCGCGCATAAGAAAGTGCTCCGTTTTTGCTATTCCTTAAATCTCCAAAAGCCGTCGGCATTGTGGTACGTTTTTTTTTTAAGTGCGCTGTTCATCTAAAACAAAACAAAATAAATGTATTGCTTTATAATTTTTAAAAAAATCATTTGACTGAGAAATGTAATCTAAATATACATTACAAAACACAGAATTAACTGCTAGAATTTAACTTGGAAAAATAATGTTTTTGATCATGTAGAAATTAGGAATATATATTTGAATTATGAATCAAAGACAAAACTGATTTTACAGAAATTAAAATTAAAAACCAGGTGCTTAAATATTACAGTAATTACTGTTAATATTATTATTTGATCCAGAATAATTATAGTACCACAGAAATTATAAATTATTTTTTGCTCAAGACAGCAAATGCAATTTCTATGAAATATAATATCTGTATTTCAGCTCAGAAATTATTATTACTCGCTACTGAATAATTTGTCAGTAATACAAGGATTAAAATGATGGATAAAAAATGTAGATTATAAATGTAAATGACTCAGAGGAGACACCAGATATTAAATTCTGATTAAACAAATATCTTTTAATTGTTGTGACACAAACACAGACGGTGATTAAGTGTTCACATGAGGCCGTCGATGGAAACAGGCACCGAACACAGAATCCCACCGCCGCTTAATTCAAGTTGAGAGCCTAAAACAGGTCCAATCTAGGTGAGGAGAGAAAGGAAGAGAGAGACGAGAGGGAGCAGAGCAGGCAGCTCTGTGGCCCAGCGTGATCACATCAGCGCTAGTATCAAATTAACTCTCCGACTTTGAAACTTATTGATCTGCTATTAAGACACTAGTGAACTTGATGAAGTGAGTGCTGTAGGTGACTCTGGGACTTCAAAGTCTCGCACCAGCCACATAAAACAAGCCACTTTGATCCCCGCTCCGCTCCTCGGATCTGGAGAGGGGGCTTCAGAGGAACCCCCCAATTCTGCTCTCCTCTCTTCTCCCACTCACCCCAGGCCCGGGCTCCAGCTCTCTCTCTTCCTTTGCACGTCTGCTGATGCCCCAAAAACTGCCACAGCACCGGTGCCACAATATTCAATCTCACTACAGTCAGCAAGTTGAGAAAACAGTAGTGTACAGTGTCGCAGACAGATCTCCTTTCTGATTCAACAAGAAATAATAAACCAACATACACACAGAATATGCAATATGATGTCAAAACAACTACTAGAATACAGCGGCCATCTAAGCGTATTGGCATTAAAATTCAGTGTGGATAAGAAGGGGATTCTTCATGCCAAATACGGCATGTAATAAGGTCGGCGATGAGAGAGACAATGCAGAGAGGGAGATAGCAGTACTATTGTGTGGCGAATACATCCCCCTCTTCGCTTAAGGCAAGTCTTCCCACTACATTAAATACTGTGTGCTGCCAATCACACCTGCCTTTTTTTCAGTTTGTGCCACTGGGTGGAGGTAGTAGTTAATGTTTTCAACATGCACCATATCACTATAATATACTGGAGCAGACACAGCCGGCCTACAGAACAGTACTGTGCTCTGCCAGTTAAAACCTTTATGGGACCAATCTGAAAAGAAAAAAAAAAAAGAAAGGAAAAAAAGAAGAAATACCCAAACAAATATAAACAAAAAAAATCTATCTTTTCCTCTTCGTTTTGCAAGCTGCAGACGTGAGACACTAAATCTCAGGTTCTCCCTCCACTAAGCTGCTAACTTAGCAGGACTGAGTAAAATAAATATTAACGGCTAAATTAATCATCGGCAGGACAGTGTTTGCGCTCAGGCTCCAGTGCTCACAGGCAGGGTGTGTGTGTTTGAGTGTGTGTGTGTGTCTGCACTTGGAGTGCCGGGGCTAAGCTGCGTCTGTTTAATTAAGAGGGGTAAAACAGATGACAAATGCGAGACAGTTAAACATTTAATGTGTGCTTATCTCCCCCCTCATTTATTTAGTTGGGAGAGATTCAGAGTGGGTGGCGTTTAAGAGTGATGCGCCGGCGAAACGCTGGTGGAATTAGTACACAGCCCCGTGTGCCGTGACAAGTCAGCAAGCAACACACAGCCATTTCCTGACAATTGTTTTGACGTTTTGCAACTTAATTCTGTTTGATGAGAAAGAAAGGGATTACGTGATAAATCACATAAACACAAATACGGATTGTGCAGCACAGCTGTTTATGAAAAGCACATACGTTTCAATGTAAATGACACAGTGTCACTTAATTATGGATATAGTATTTTTAGCAACACAGCTGAAATTGTCAAAATAAACCATGCAATTAAAAATGGAACTATCAAAGGCCTACTTTCTCCTTCATTTCACCTGACAAAGATTTAATTTTTTTCTGGATGATCCCCATTGTGTATCTGGTGCTGATGCACATTGCCTAGAGTCAATGTCAAATCCCAGCTCCAATAGTCCCGCAAAAAATACAGAACGAACACTGCCCGCGGCATACACATCCCTTTACTCAACCCACTTGCAATATCTCACCCAAAGTTATCGCTTCCAATGTGACAATGTTAAAATGAAAAACAAAAAAAAAAATCTATTTTATATATATATATATATATATATATATATATATAGATAGAGAGAGAGAGAGAGAGAGAGAGAGAGACAGAGACAGAGAGAAAGGGGGGAGAAAGAGAGATAAAATGGGTGGCAGAGATGGGGGGTGGATGGGGGAAAGAGAAGCTGGAGCTAAAAAAGCAAAAAGAGGGAGAGGGAGAAAAAGAAGAAAAGGAGGAGGAGGTGGAGGAGAAAAAAAGCCCTGTGCCACGAGCATATATAAGAGAAACCTTCACCAATTAGTGGGGAGAAACGGGAGAGGGAGCTGCCGCGGCGTCGGCACTCAAAGAGCCAGGCCTCGCGGCGAAGCTGTCATGTCGGCAGGATTGATCAACAGGCCTGCTATTTCTAATGGCATGTTGTCATGAAGCTGCAGCCATGGGGAGCCACCTGCCTCAGTCCTCGCACAGCACTCTGTGTATTTGTGTGTGTGTGTGTGTGTTTGTGTGCATGAAAGATGGGGTTGGGGGTACTGCAGCAGCCATACCTATTCTGTGCCCATATATCTTTTACTAACAATTTGAAAACAGCCTGGAATCCTCCTCCCACTCTCTGGCAGTCTACCTTGCGTATCCCTGAAGGTGAAAGAAATGTGCTATCTTGGATTGTTCTTTACTCTCATACAGCAGAGCCAAGCTATTGTAATATCCAACACAATGGATACAAACTGTACACTGTGTTGTGTAAAGAGAAAATGTAAATGAAAGGAAAACGTTTGGGTAGATTCAGAATAATAATAATGGTTCGCTCTAAATACAACCCTGACTTTGTTTGGTCATTTTCATCAATTTCACTCTCTTCACGGCAAATATTTTCACCACTCCACAAATTAATGCTTCAGTCATAGACTATGAAACAACACATTACACGGTTAAAACCTATACCCAATTATCATCTGAAAGGCACTACATTTGATTCGAAGTCATTTCTGTATATGAAAAAAAGCTGTCAAGTAATCGACAACACAATGAAAACTCGTCAGCAAAATGCCATCGTAAGAAAAGCACAATCAAACGCAAGGAAGATGCTTTATGAAAACGCGACACGTTATCCTCATTTTTCAGTGACGCACTGGCAAAAAAAACTAAAGGCTTGCTTCGTTTTTAGCCTCGGCGGCCAAACAAGACCGGCCTCGCTAACAATAAAAAGTCAAATAAAAGTTACAGAACTTGAGAGTTCAAGGTAGCGCAGGCTACTTGGAGTGTGTGTCACGTACAGTTAACCTTTTTATCGGGCATGCCTGTGGTCTCATCAGTCGATGAAATTCTTCGCCCGCGGCGGTGGCTTAGCCGAGGGACACAGACCAATAGAAAAATATTTCATTGTGTTAGCATTTCAAATGGCGAGTGGAGGGTGGAGAGGAGGGCATTTGGAGGGGTGGTGGGGGAAGAAGCTCTAACCGATCGTTGCCAGCAGAATTAATTGCCTATTCGGAGAATAATGTCCCTTATCCACGATCCTCGGAGGGCCGAACGCTAGCAGAGGCCACTTTTTTTTTTTTTGTTTGGTGTCTTCAAAAAGAAGAGCGCTTAGGGGTACTGGCCGTATTAGGGGTTTAGCTCGGTCCCCTTTAGGCCGAGAAAAAATAATCAGAAGCACTGAACCAAACTCAACTAATCCATCCCCCAATTAAAAACACGAAACCCATTTACACCTTACGTTGTTGTTCTTTGACAAATACTTTTCAATAAATTACTTTTTTTTTCCCCCCGGAAATTTCATACGACAATTTGACTATTAGATTATTAAATTAAATTCACTAAAAAAGAAAAGACAAGTAAAGCAACTACGCTTGGATTTCAGCCAGCGCTCGATAAATGGCTCAAGATTGGGCAACCCCGGTGGTGCTTCTATCCTTTTATTTAAGGGGATTTAAGTTCAGGCTCTGTTACACATTGGCCAAGCATATGCAATGACCCTAACTGATATTGGTGCATCTTTTAGCCACATCTTAATCTAACCTTTATAATGCTCTGTGGCTTTTCAAACTCAAAACAGCATTAAAAACGAGTATTGTTTGGAGCGGGGAAGGAGGCAGCCCTGGGAGACGACTCCACTGAAAAGCTGGGCCCGAGCCGGGGCAGGAGCCCTCTGGAAAAACAGCTGCTTATGCACTCCAATCAGTGGGAAAACAAAACCAAAACCCAACTGCGAAGAAGACGGGGGGAAAATAAGATCGAGATTTTTTTATTTATTTATTTTTTTTAAAGAAGGTGGAGGGGGCATCCCACATGCTCCATCCCTTCCATATCGACCTCTACGGGCCTTTTCGTGCAAGGTGTCGATTTCATCCCTTGGCAGATGGACGGACGAATTCGCAGCAGTCCCCATTACACGCCTCTCCTTCGCTCATTGTGAATTCAGTCAACGAAGTCAATCTTATTAACTTCCGCGCCGGTTCACACATGACATTTTCTTCAATTTTCTCGCCGACATCAAAAACATCAATTAGCAGCTCGAAAATGGGAAGGAGCGAATGACAGAGTCCGATAACGCCGACTTATTTGAAGCCGAGGGTAAATCTATTCTCCAGTTTTGAATGTGTTCATTACAATTGCATTTTCAAAGAAGACCTCCAAATAGCAAAGAAATTAAATTTATCTCCTAGAAATGTCCAGAAATTGTTTTTTTCCCCCCTCTTTCTTTTTTTTAATCCTGTGTCTATCTCTCAGCCTCAGTGGGTGACACAAAGCATTGTGGCGCTGCATTTTCTTTTTCTCATTAGAACAGATCACAACTCCCACAGAAGTTGAAACCCTATACTGTAACCTCTAGTGTAACCCGTAAAAATTATTTTAAAAGGAGTCGAACATTACTTTCGGAAGAAAAAGAGGCGATAAGATATCCTGCCAGTGACCTATGGTTTTAGCAAAAATAGTAGATAAATGCAGTGTCTATTTTTACCCTACAAGGGGAGCTGTTAACAGATTAAAGAAATAGAAGCTTTCATGGGAAAATTTCCCTTTTTTTCATGTGTATAATATATATAGACTTGTGCCAAAATGACACAGTAATAGCACTTATTATTTTGTTTATTGGAGTGCTTACAATGATTTTTTTGTTTATTTAGTTATACTTAGAACAATACTGTTACATGTCCTAATATTAGAGTTTCTGTAATGCATCAAAAATGTATATATTTACTGCTAAACTCTGGCTAGTTAGTACCACAGAAAAATAATTTTGGAATGTACAATAAGTCTGTAAAGCGGGTAAAGAAAATGAATGAATGAATAAATCTGTAAAGATAAGTGTTAGATTTAATTCAATTTTAAAAATCCAGTCTGCCAAGGTAAAACATTTTTACTCAACTATTTACATTTTTTTGTGAAATTAATATTGTATTGCTTCTTTTTCCTCTATTGGTTCTATTGGATACAAAACAAACACATCTGCCAAAAAGCCCAACTTCCATTTTATCCACAGTCTCATTGATCATTTCCTGCTACTGCACATCACTGTTACATCAAAATGTGAAATACAAACCTACACATTAATGAAGCTCTCTCATGGCTCAACTCTTCTGCCTCCCATCACTGATGAACATGTAACTCAATAAACCTTGTCCAGTAACCTTTAAGTAAAAGGCTATTTTTTGCCGATATCCAAACATTGTCAGACGGCTTCCTCATGCTTGAGTTACATCTCCGAGGGAGTGAACAAAAGCAACTTTAGTGGCTGTGGAAAGACACTCGTAATGCAAAGGGGGGGACGCACACGGACCCGTGCGGATCACGTTCCTCCGGCCCATTGATTTCTGATCTTTTGACATTATTTAGTTGCTTTTTATTTTCTTGCCCGTCTTTTATTCCATGTCACAAAAGACAGAAATGTCCAAACAAGTGATGTTAGGAATATCTACTATCTGTCAAAAGAGCAGGCTTTTCCCGGCATTAAAGCGACTAAATGCTCTGACGCAGTGCCGAGAATCGGCGGGATGAAAATATCACTCTTTATAATGGAGGCTAATCAGATTTCGGATGCCGTTTGCCTTCTAGCTAAAAGGAGATAAAAACACGTGGAGCACCGGGGCTGTAACCAATACACTCCGAGTTCACTGCCATGCTGACCTTAAGACAAAAAAGGCCTGGACTGTTTTCTCTATTTTCTCGCAGTTAATCTACGAGAAATACACCGTCAAGAAAAATGGGTCAGACGGTTGAAACCTAAATAAAAACAAAACTGAATTTTCACCCCGATTTTTACTTTAAATAGACGTGGCTGAAGGGACAAAGCGGGCATGTTAAATACTGAGAAAGATGAGGAGGTGCATCTGTAATGCGGCAGTCGGCTGAATGTTGAACACACAGTAGTGATCAGTTCCATTAAGCAGGGATTTGATCATCTCCCCCGTGCGTTTTCACAGCCCAGCTTCAGATTAGATCACTGTGAAAATGGTCAAATGGTATGTTTATCTCTCTGTAATTATTTTGATGCAGATGACAGAGATTGGTTGTTTGCATGTGGCTTGATGAGTGTGCACAGTGTGACTGGAGACACGCGCTCACACACACATACAGGCATGAAACGAGCTGAATGGTTTCCTCACAATGCATTAACCCATTAGACAGTTTCAACAAAGGCCGGGAAAAAGGTTTTAAATGCAAGAATAAAAAGTGCACACACAATTACTGCACCGCAGCCCTCATGTTATGACTAATATTAATGCTCTTTTTAGGTGGCACAAATGGACTTTCAATGAGAATGAAAGACAAAACCTCAGGCAACAATAGAACGTGTGGAGCTACGCTTGCAAACACAACCAAAAAAGGAAAACACCTATGATATCATGAAAAAAAATCATGTGTATTTTCCAGGATCAGGTACTCCTTAAGAATTTTTCATGCTTGCAAAAAACAAAAAAAAAAAAAATACTGCCATCACTGAAGAACTACACTATTTTTTAGTCTGATATAAGTAGTACAATTATATGACATTTAGCAGTCAGCAGGGATGTCAGATTTAATATGACTGTTGCAGCGTGAACTCATTTGCAAAAGAAATCTTTTAATTTAGGAAGTGCATTGTATGAAGGAGATGATTTTCTTCCCTTTTCTAGCTGCTCTCTCACTCAGGACACCCGTCAACCAGAGGCTGACCTTGACTGAAATGGTCTTAATCCTGAGGGGTAACTTAAAGATCTGCTGCATACTATTGCCCTTTTAGAGCTGATAATATATTCAGAGTTATACAAGATTGTCTGTATGATGGATCCTGTTTTTTTTTTTTTTTTTTTTGCTCATCTTCCTCTTCTCAATAATCAACTCTATTTTCACTTCACTCGAGTTCGGCTGTGTCACTAGATTACTGGCCCTTCCTATCTACCTTTCCAATTACTTTTAAGAGTTTTGGATGGACAAATTTACGCTTTCATGTCCAATGTTAGTGGATGAGCTGCTGCTTCTGGCCATGAAAGACGAGTTTTTAATGAGCTGAGGTGAGGTTAATTGGTTTGCTAAGATCCCCTGAGTCATATGACTCCATATGAAATTAAGTCCATTTCCTGGAGTTTCCCCGGACGTATTTAATAACAAACACTTCAGCCCAATTTTCATTTCCCACAGAGAGGGGGAGATGCAGGGAGCGGGTGGCAGAGATGTGAGAGAACTTAGTTGTTGTTGATGTTGTTGTGTCCCCACCACTTGCTGTAAACGCTGCCTGTGTTTGTCTTTCTTCCAACCATGATTGTAATAAATCAACTCCTGCTGACACATCTAAGACTGTAAATACTGCTGCACATTTCATACCAGAATTAGCTAACGAGTTACGATGCATGCGATGTAAAAATGTATGATCACAATTTTAATGTTATTATTATGATCAATTTTATAATACAAACACCTAAAATTGTATTAAACGATGTGGACGAAGTTAAACTGTTCTGCAAGATTTGTATGTTAATGTGCTATTTGTGAGCAAACTCTATTCAGGTAAGAATAAGAATTCATTTAGGTGTTTCCATTGAGGTATTTTACAGGGTCTCCATCAGAATAAAACACCACATATTTCCTTTTAACTGCCTGGGTCCCTGTGGAATGTTAAACTACAGTATGTTATGCAGGCTGGGCGCACTGAGTGACACTAAACACTGACAAAATACTGCCATTATGTTTTCATTACTGCAACAATAAAGCTACATGTACAGCAACGGTTTGTTCACTATTGATTTAGTACAAGGGAAACACTACACACACACACACGCACGCACGCACACTACGCACACACACACACACCATAATGCACTAATCTACCGCAAACGACTGGGCCTTTCACTCGCTATTAGGAACCACATGATGTGAATCAGGCTCGACGAGGCCACCTTGTAATCAACACTGGTGCAAACGTGTTAAGTTCAGTGTCTCATTGAAAGGGTGGGGGGTTCAGTGGTCCTGACAGTGTAATTACGGGTTGCCACCACAGTGCAGCGTCCAGCACACTTGACGCTAATTCAATCCATCTTCATTTCCAAGAGCTACGCCCCTACTATTGATGGATAGTTATCATTAGAGAGTGACAAAGCACTGAAACAACTGAGGTGTGAGCGGGTTAGTGTGTATGTGTGTTTATGTGTGTGTGGGGTAGGCCTGAAGTCAAGGAGCACCAGGATGTGTCCTCTCAGACACACACTATTGCCTCGGACAGCAGGATTATATATTACTACAGCGATGAATACAGGGGGGAAGAACTTTGGGTCAGGGAGCTGGGTTGCATCTTTTACACTCTCTCTCTCTCTCTCTTACACGTTCACACACACATGCAAACACACACACACACAAAGACTTAGAATACCCTTGTAGAGTATGTGTACGTGTTCAAAAACACGCACAGTTTGGCTCAGTGTGACCCCAACACACAGAGAGGCTATGGCTCGACTCACCAGCCTTTTATAGCATGCTGCTCAGACTGCTGACAGACACACACAGATATACACACAGATATACACATATCCACACAGGTCTGGGCACCGTTTGCAGCCAAACACTAAACCACAGGCTGTGATTGAGGCCGACTGGTCTACTCCTCTATATTTTCAGTCTATATATTCAGTCCACGCTGGGCTGTATATCTTAATTATGTACTCTGCCTCTTTTCCTAAAAGAAGGCGTGACAGAATCTGCTAGTCAGACAGTGGAGCAGCAGCAGCAGGCCACTGAAATGAGGCCCTTCCAGTCTTTATGGTGCCTCCAGCTCAGCCACTGCATCATTACATGACTTTTAAGCTCTGGACAAAAACACTGTGGATGCCTCATTCCCTGCGTCTTTCCTGCCATAGCACACTCACTCAGTGCACACAACAGAAATGATCCTGTTGGTGGTATTCCTTGCATGAAGCTGTATTCTTTCAAAACAAACTGGAACTCCAAACTTTTCATAGAGACTAACAGGCTGTGAAAGGCTGTAATGAGTGGACAGTTCAAAGGGTGGAAGGTGGAACAAATGGCCAGAAGAATTTCAGCACAGTGCTGTGCGCAATGTGATTAGCTCTGCGCTTTCCTTGCAGGTTGCAGCTTTAGGGGTCACCACCGTCTCATAGTGTGTCTCACACACACACTGAGGTTGGGTTTTGTCATTTCAATGACTCAATCGCATCTGGAGCTCTCCATCGATTGTGCTCGGTGACCCGGCAAAGGCAAATGTGGCGAGTAGCTGCCCCACCTCACTGAGTTAGACCACGTTCAAACTGGACCCACTATCATGGTCGCCCCTGTCCATTAGCCAGGAGGTGGTGCTACTGGGATACGGAGCACTGCTCGGCCTTTTTGCCTATAGGGATGAAAAGCAGGCAGGGATTTGTTTGGTAGGGGTTTTCTTCATAATAGCGGGAATTTAAAAGGCTTTTCTGACACCTGGAGTTGTAGACACTTCCTCAAAGACACAGACAAAGTATGTTTGGCTGTCTATGTCGATTTAGCGGCAGAGAGCACTGAGAGGTTTACAGTCAGGTGATGCTGCTGCTTGAATGCATAAGATTCTCAGACTTGTAAGCTCTTGTTCGGTTGGCTCATTGTGAGGAATGAATGGTACATCCATCCAACCTCAGTGCACATACTCCCACACAATTAAATGAGGTGCTTACTCATGCACATTCCTACTGTGTTATTACACAAAGATATAAAGATTAATACAAAAACTATGTTGGTTTGTATGCATACATGCAGCCATGAGCTTAGCCGACTGGCTGGCCTGCTTGCAGACCCTGCAGTTTGTTTAGCAACACTCCTTTTGACGACGCCCGAAGGGTGCAATTAAGCCCAATTAGAGCCTGTCGGTTTTATTAAGAGGCACAGACTGGCCAGGCTCGGGGGCAGTGAGGGGTAGAGGAGGGAGGAGGAAGAGGAGAGGGAGGAGGAGAGTCTCCAGCACCAAGCTACTGCTACTCTTGAGAAATTAAGCAGCCACAGCTGAGAGGAAACTGGCATAAATATACCCAAATGCCAGCTAAACAGAAAACAGACATCACAGCCAAAGACTAAATGGAGTTAAATATGTCAGACTTAAAAACAAATAACCAGGTCCAGTTCAGCAGGCAACCTCAGATGCTCTCAGTGTAAAAACACGTTATCATCATGACGCTACATAAAAGCAACTTAAAAGTACAGTTCAGTGATCAGACAACCTGAAGGGATCAATGATGACAAAACCAACTCATCTATAAATATTCACTGGCTACAGTGAATGCAGACATGTGTGGATGCAGATGTCACAAAGCATTTTCGGAAGGGGGTTAGGGGGTGGTGGCAGTGCAGTTATGTGAGCCTGCCCTCATATATTAATGTGGCTGTGAATAGAGCAATACAGCTGGCTTGGAACAAAAACTGCAGCATCTCTTTCATCAGCAAATCAAAAAAAAAAAAAAAAAAAAGAACGCAAATGAATGTATCATTTTCCCCCTCACAATTCCTTTTCCGTCGACCCCTCAACAGAGATGTTTACAGATAGCTATCATTCCCCCTCTTTTTCACATTTGCGCTTGGACATGTTTCAAAAGACCGGGCCTTTTCATCTCCCCTCTCGCTGTGAGGAAATTTGCTCCTTAATGGCTTTCAAAACAGGAAGCACAGACAATAAAAAAAAGGAGAAATGAGAAGAACGCTTTGCTCCCCAGACCCCCCTTCAGTCGACGCATCCTTTGCGGAGCTGAGTGCTGCCGCATTCTGCTGCTGTGCCAAGGTGCCAACTGTGCCAGTCACACTGACCTCCATCTGCAGGCAACTTGATACCATCTCTCCAACCGCCACGTACTCCCACTGAATGGGTTCGCTCAGTCACAGTGAAGTCTGAATGCCATTCAAGGCTCAGGCTTGGAATTGTGTTTCGAGTTTGTGTGCTATTGTATTCTTTGTTCACAGCTGCTGTGTAAAAAATCCTTTATCACTAAACTGAATACTAAAAGGGCTGTATTGGAGGAATGCACACAGGAATACATTACTGCCAATGTGCAAATCATTCCACTATCAGGCAAATTAGAGCTGATTTTACATAAGTCTTTATCAATGACCTCAGAAGAGTAGGGTTGAACTGCTACGGACCGGCTCAAATTACTACTTAGAATGGTCTGTTGCCAAGTACTAGGCTTACTATTTTAATAGTATATGTAGGTGTCTGTTTACTCATGTTGTATTCATAATTCCGCCTCCTGCAGGGCATCTGTGTCCACTGAGTGCCCTTGAACATGCCATGAGTAGTCTTTCTGCGCCTCAACTAAAAAGAGACCTGAAAGACAGCTACACACGCTTCCGCACAGTTGGATAAAACAAACCTTAACCACACAACTCAACCTCACCAAAGAACTAGCTTTTTTTCAAAAGATGTTCAGAAGAGTGTTTTTTTTCTCTCCTCGTCTTTGCTTTTTCTCTCCCTGGGTAAAACAAATGCATCATTTTTCAGAAAAAAAAAATCTTTACTCCCTCCTCTCCCTCCCATTGTGCCATTTCCGTGTATGGAAGTGTTCCCTCCAATTGATTTTCTCCCAGCCAGGGCCCTACCCAACACGAGCCGCTTCCTTGCTGGTGTCATCTCCTTGTGCCTTTATCCTTTTAACTGTATTTTACTCTTGTGGCATAATGTGTTCTGCCAAACTGGCAATGGGGAGAAGGGTGCAATGGGAGGAAAAAACTATATGTGTGCTCAAAAGTTTCGGCTATTGATTTCTTTTTGATGCAGATGGGAAAAAAGAGAGCTGTTCAAAGCTGCGGAGAGCCTTTTTGATCACCGCTACAGTCGAGCCAGTTGGTAATGTTGTTGGTAGTAAAGAAACAAGAATTGTGTGTGTTTGTCTGTGCATTACATTGCTTTGTTGTGCATTGTGTTATGTCTCAGCCTCTAATTCTGTACGGTCAATAGGCTTATTAAATGTAGTGACCAACATGCATTCTCATCAAGGCTTGCATCATGCATTAGTCTCTGCAACTATCTCAATTCTAACGGAGAAGTCAAAGTGAGAAAACTGAGTTGAAAGGTTTATCCGTGAAACAAATCGTGTGAAGAACCACAAACATGAGCATTCCGTTACAGAAGGCTGGATACACCATGTTTACTTGCACAAAAATATTCCTCTATTATACCAAAATTGACATAGATGTTATAAAAAGTGCTTTGTTTTGACAATCCAAATTCTGAATTCTGAATGCCAACATAATACAGGTTTTAGAAGCACTCTCTGTACTTGTTTACACGGCATTAAGAATATGCAGGGGTTAGCGATACACAGACTGTAGCTCTCTGAACCAATGAGGTGAATGAGTAAAAGAAAATCCATGTTTTTGGATAGGAAAAGAAATGCACCCACTTTAAATGACCAAAAAAGAAGTTTTTTTTCTGTTTTTTTGTCAGCAAATATTGCAGTGTAGAGACAAGAAAGTGTCTGGGTAAATCAAAGTAGGACAAATGAGATCAAAAAACATCTGCCAATGACAAAAAACTGAGAAAAAAAAAATCCTGCAGGAATAATAGTGGAATATTTATTTTAAATATCCATGCATACAACATAGTAGGAATATTGTCTATCTGCATGTAGAGGGAGCTAACAGGGGTGTTTTCCATCCACAGCTCCTGCTCCCCACTCTGCCAGCCCTCTGTGATGTGTGCCTGTGTCCACTGGGGGCTACAATTAGCCCATCAAACTCATTCCAGTCGGGAATCCACGCCGCCTCTCCAATCCCCTTTTTTCTGGTTCTCCGAAGCCTGTGCTCCTCCAAAGAGACAGGCAACTTGTAAGACTAGGGGAGGTAGTCTTTGATGTGCCAGGTTCTGCAAAGGCCTCCCTTTTTGCTCATATCAAGGCTGAGGAGATATAACAATTAAAATGGAGGGAGCGGCAGGCTGACACCACAGTGTGCAGTCGTGCAGCTCTTGTGTCATGAGGACTGTGGCCTGAACATTGTCTCTTATACCAACCCCCCCCAATCTTTCTACTGTTAGTGGTGGTGGAGGGTGCACCTCAGTATAAGAGAAGACATTGGTTCTCTTCTAGCAGATAAGGGAACAGTTTAAAAAAAAAAAAAATCACATACCAGATGAAAGATGTTCTTTAAGCTTGTGCTGTAAATGAATCTGCCTTTTGGCTCCTCCTGCATTCTGATTGGTTGGCTGTGTTTCCATCACTGTCAGTTAAGAGTGTTCTACCTTGTAAGAGCAGTGCTGGATTTCACAACACTTCCTGTGCTGTCACGCTGTATTTACGTCAGCACTGAGACAATGAGCCGTTTAGGTAATCAGACAACAGACAAGAAAAATAATGTATTTATTAAGTCAAATTATATAATATAAGCAGCAAATATCATACTATACTGATAATCAAATGTGAGGGAGCGTTATTCTATTCTATTTCTGTTTTTTTTTTTTGTTGTTTTTAATTAAAGAACATGCTTGCATGCAGCTTTATTCTATTCCTAATATTATGTGATGCAATGCAATGATCAGTTCTAGCCTCAAATTAAGAACAGTATATGAGTATATTTCTGCATTTTATTTTATTTTATTTTTTTTTCATAAAGATCTATACAGCCTCACGTGTTCAAATCTATTTATTTTCAGCGACAGTCTAAGAATATACCTAGTGACAATATTTGGAAATCTCCCGTGACTTGGCTTGCATCTCAAAAGAGCTCACATTCCATCCAGACCTCAAACTGAAGAAACTGTGGGCCAGTGGTTCAGATGGGCTGCTGCGTTACATTGTGTAAGACACAGCTCCACTTCTGTCTCTGCTCTGGTGGGACTCGGTGGCAGACAGCCAAGTAATTACACAGCACTGACTACCAGTCCGGAGACAGAGGCCCACTACCACACAACCATGCACAAAAACACTTATTTGCATGTGCAGAGTATACACATCATACAACCCCAGCTGCACACACACACACACACACACACACACACACACACACACACACACACACACACACACACACACACACACACACATCTTTCTCCAACTCTTAACCCTAATCACTGACACACACAAACACACACCAAATGTCCAACCAAACACAAGGACTATTATGTCAAGGAGGATTATAATGAGTCCAACCTGACCTGGCTCTGCAGACGCTCTGCCTCTGGCATGAGTGTGCTTGAATTTACTGTTTGAGGTTAAGACTAATGTTTAGACACAGTTTAAACAGGTGTGTACTTATGCAGATGCGCAGCTCAAGCATGTGGTTTGCATTAGTTACTGTGCAAAAAGCCAAAAACTGAGCTCTCACAGGAGCAGGAGTCCAGCCTAACATGTCATTTGGGACTGGTGATCTATTTATTTTCAATTCTCTGAATTCAGGAAGTACATTTTTTCCCCTTAAAATTTCAGAAAAGGTACATGTGTTGATAAATGAGGTACCATTAAGCAGATTTTTACCATAATAAACAAACAAAAAAAAAACTGTAATTCTCACCAGACAAACTTTTCTGATCTCTCTTTAATATTTGTTCAATAGCTTTTAATAGCATTGCTAATCAAGTGAGGATTAAACAACACACCACTTATCCAATGCCCAAATAATAAAGTAAAACTTCCTCATTCATCCTTTTTTTATAAATACACATCATGTTTTTGCTCTGCACATGATGTGTTATTAGTGGATTTTTCAGGTGATATATCATTAACATAATGATAATCTCATTATTCCTATTATGTTCAGCACAACAACGCTTCAAAAGCTTCACAGGATGTTGTGAAATGAATGATCTATGGTTGAAGTACAGCAACAACATGGTTTAGCCATTTCATTCTGACATTACAAAAAACACCAAAAAGTGCGGTGGCATAAAGGCAAGTAAATTGCACCAAGAAAACAAAAGGGAAGTCATGCTTCAAGGAGGCAGGAGGTATTCTCTCCCCCTTGTTGGTTATTCCAGACTTTTTCCAAAGAAAGAATCTTGTTTAAAAAAAAATGCCATGGATTCCAGTGAATGCCAGTGAGAATCAAGCGAGCTATTCATGCTGCCAGTTGATTTAGGCACGCCTCGCTACACACCAATCAGCCCGGCCCCGTCCTCGCCAGCCACTCACTTGTCTGCCATTCCAACACAAGATGGAGACAGTGCCAAAAGTTCCAATTAAAATATCCATTTGTGATGTCTGTGCAGTAAAAAAGAACATAAAAAACAAGTACCAGGCTTTTTCGATAGCGTAGGAGAAAATACAACAAAAGCTGCCAAAATTCTGTGGACAAGCCACATACTTAAGAGTTTTCTGTCTACACAAACTAAATAAGTGTGAAGAGTGTGTATGTAGGCAGAGTGTGTGTGCGTGAGACGGAGAGACAGACAGAGCGTGTGCGTGCATGGGAGTGGGAGCGTCTTGTTATGGAGGAACAGAGCATGTTGCAGATAAGAGGGCGACGCTGTTCAAAGAAAAAGGCAAGCCAGTAAAGTGCGCGCCGATTCGACATCATCGCCTTACTGTCCCTTAATGAGCCTGGAGAGGAAGTCTGGTGTCCATGGAATCCGCTCCTGTCTCGCTCCAATCACGCTGCTGGGCTTTTTATTCAAATCTCACACACAAACTGTCACACAGCCAGTCTGGCCGCGCTGTTTATCTTACTCCAGGAGGATGTTAACAAGACAAATGAATGAATAAATACACAAATAATGCGTTTAGGTAATGTTAATAATGTATGAAATGGAAGCTGCTTTTTGACAGTAACGCTGCACTAAGGATTCTTCCCAACTTTGGTGACAGGCTTGTTTATTCTTTTCCCAGCATGCAATTCTCTGCATTTTTCGAAGGCGATGTCTGGCCAGTGCCGGGCGTCTATAGCACATCTCGCTGATGAGAAAAAGTAGTGTGACATATTAGTTTAGACTTCTCTCCCATGAAAAGCAGCCCATAAAACGTCAGGATTGAGCCATCTCTCCCTTCATCCAAAACCTCCAGTACGATGATCCTCCTTAATCTCATGGAATTCAGGTCTCCTTTTCACCCCATCACACTTCCCTCCTGCTATTACGTGACTGATTTCAGTGACGTTTTAACAGGCTATTCAATTAGAGAGTTTTTTTTTTCTTTTTAAAGGACAGATAAATAAACACAAAAGCGTGTGCACACCTGCGCAGGTACGCAAGAGTAGTCAAATCGCAGCCTCACCTGCCTCAAAGAAGTGTCCCAAACTTCCAGGACTATTAGAAAAAACAAAACAAAACAAAACAAAAAAGAACAGCAGGCGAAAAAAAAAAAAAAGCTCAAAGAAACTGACTGGGAAGGGAAAGAAGTCTTACATCAAATTCCTTCCCGGCCCGAGACAAAAGCAAGGCCTGGAACTCAGACATCGCCGACAACACAGACTTGGAAGATGGAGAGAGAGGGGAGGAAAAAAAAGATAACAACATGCACATCAAAACAAGAGCCAAACAAATCCACGAAAAGTTCAGATAGGTCTTCATTGGAACTGCAGAAAGAACAAAATCAAATAAATTGGGGGGTTAGTCTCGTTCAGACTGGCCCGACAAACCTGAAAACATGGTTTAGAATATACAAGGAGGGTGACAGAGGAAGACGCTAAATGACTCAGAAAGCAGACACCCAGTGTTTACCCCTGCAAACTCCAAAGAAAAGCCCCTCGCCTGTTATAAGGGGGTGGGAACAGACAACCGAATTCAAGGCAGCTTAAGTGCTCTCTGGAATCACTCAGCATCCCACCGTCTTCAACACACACACATATACACACAGTTAAAATTTGACTGTGACAGTGTATTCATCCATAGCTGTAAATTGTTCTTTGGGGAATTTGGCAGGGCTTCATGTTCTCCCCATCTATCCCTGCTCTATTCCCCTTTTTCCATCCCTTTCCAAAAAGCTGTCTCCAGCAATTTCAATCAAAAGCTGCGTGGAGGTGCGTGCACAACGGTCGGTCGTTACATGTGACTTTTAGGATCATAGTGTGAACCTTCTTGAATAGTGATGCTTTAATTTAACTGCTTTGGTAACCCGCATGGTTCAGGCCGAATATTTGGCAGTAAGATTCCCAAAAGACTTCAACTGTCTCGGCATTCAAAGGTTTTTGTTCCTATATTATACAAAGAAAATTGCCAGAAATTTCCAGAACAAAGTACCGTCTATTCCCCGCGGAACGGCAGACAAATCTTAACCTTAACCTCTTGAGACCCAGCAATGTATTGTTGTCCTCCGTGAAGGACAAGAGTTTCACCGCTTTACTTAAAAAAAAAAAAAAAAATGCTGTTCACTGCAAAAGACATTCCATAAAAAAATATCTGAAAAAATATGATGCTGTTTCCAATCAAAACAATTATTTAATGTAGCAAAGCCAAAACTTTTACTTTAATGGATCTCCAGTGTTGACAACATCAGTATTTTCAGTCACCAGTAGAATATGCACAAATACAATATGTTAAAAAAATAAGGAAGGGAGATACTCAAACCGACACTGAATAAGTGCTTGAGCGTCTCCTGGGAAGCACAAACATTTTACTTGTGACTATATCCAGCGCCAAAGCCAAAAGCCCCGGGGGGATCACGCACCCCTCATCGCTCTTACGCAATACTGAATTGTGAACCAAGGTCAGAATAGTTCCTGAAATCCTGACTGCCATGAACATTACGTATGCCCAAGTCCCTGATACTAAACAGCGACTCAAACAAGACATCCTTCCTGTCTCTTGAACATCCCAGAAACAGCTGACCACCAACTTCTCCTCAGCTGCTTTGCTCAGTTTTGTTCTGGTTGTTGTTTTAACTGACAGACCTCTGCAGAGAAAGCTTGACTGTTCTTTGTTCGGGTTGTTTGGCTTCAATAGAGCAAACAGCATCTGAAAATTAAAAGTTTTCTTAACTGTAGAAAGGCTGTCTGCTTGGTAAAAGTAGAGTATGGGGATCGTAACCTTTCTTCTTTGCTGATCAGCCCCTTTTTCACCCAAACACACTCTCCCTGTGCTGATGTACCTTTGGTTAAATTCATTCTACCATGGCTGTGTTTGTGCATGTGTCAGTGTCATAACAATCAAGAGCCAAAGGCTACTCTAAATTCTGCAAGCCACCCCTGGGATATTCACTTAATCACTTCACCTCGTTTTCAAAAGTTCACTTCCAAACTTCCTGGAAAAAGGAGCAGACGTTTCTGAGCAATAACAAAGAGGGTTAGTGAGAGTAATAACATTGTGTTTAATCCCACACAATTCTGCCCGGGACTAGAGTAAGAACGGCAAGCCAAAGAGGAGGAGGGGGGGTGGCTTGTAAAAACAAATCACCACTCCTGCAGATGGATGAGTGTTCGCGACGCACAATAACAACACCATCACGTGGCGGCCGTTTGTGTATATGAAAAGTGCCACAAATTTCCGGCTTAATTTCACATTTCAGGCCTCGTTTGGATGACAAAACAGAAATTCGGCTGAGGTGGGGTACATGTGCCGTAGCTCCTCCTATGCCGCCGTGTTCTTGTCTTTCTACATAACTTCCCCTCCTCTTTGTGGCTCTGTTTAAACCTCAGCCCCTTCCATACTGCTACTGGGAGAAAGGAAAAAAAAAAACAAAAAAAAAACGAGGTCATGGATCGCCTTACTCCAGCCTTCCTCCGTAAAGTCCCAAACCCCTCCTTCGCTCCTCCATCCACACCTTTCCTATCCGCCC
The DNA here is from genome assembly GCA_030068375.1 of Ostorhinchus rueppellii. NCBI lineage: Eukaryota > Metazoa > Chordata > Actinopteri > Kurtiformes > Apogonidae > Ostorhinchus > Ostorhinchus rueppellii. Next base: position 15,945,783 of record JAQQZY010000012.1, read on the forward strand.
TTCTCGCTCAAAAACTCATTCCATCACTGTGGCCAAATCTGCCTCATCCATCCTCCCTCCGTCTGTTTTGTTTCTTCCCTCCTCTCTTCTATGCTCCCACCCTTCCCTTCCCTTCCTTTCCCTTCCCTGTGCCCTCAGCCCAGTGCTAATTGGTAAATCTGTTGAACCATGCCAGCTCCAACAATGAGACACCTGGAGTTCTGTCAAAACAAGTTTCCCTGTGAAACGGTCTTCAGTGTTAATACAGTAGCGTAGGGAGTCTGCTGTCATTCAGGGGCCGGTCCACACAACAGAACTATAGTTGGTCTTATCTGTTATTTTGTTAGGAGTGGTTCATCATAAATTGGATTACGGATCAATGTTACTTCCTCATTTTTTAATTACGTGTTTACAATATGTTGTTTAGTATCTGCTCCACATAAGTCAAATTTGTGGGTTAACCAAGTTCAAGTTGTTGCAACAAAACCCATGCAAGTGTCACCTGACCTGACCTACCTCCGACAACTTGTCATCTAAAACTCAAGTCACACCTTAGACGCGAGGATACGTACAGTATATACACCGGTGTAGACAAAGGTGTATTTGTAAGACACAAACACACACGCATGCAGAAAGACAGACAGGCACACCCAACAGTGATCCTGTCAGACCTTGTCAAACAAGTTCTAGCAAAGACACTTGTAGAGTGGGGAGGGGGGGCATGAGCAGAAGAATGTTTTTTGTTTTTTCTAATCGTCTGCAAGATTACATTAATGTCCGTTTGCATAATCAAGCGTGAGCTTCCTTTCTTTTTGTTCGTTCTTATATTGAGGGCTTCGTGTCATTTATTGGCAACAAAGGCTGTGCAGAGTGTGCAAAATCAACAAGCAATTGATTAGTCAAACAGTTCAAGTAGGAAATGTAGAGAGCCATGGTCGCCTCAGAGGAGATTAATATGTTCTCCTCGGGGCTTCTTAATGCCAGCCTCTTACCAGCTTCCCACAGACCAACTGAACAAGGCTAAACAAGGCTTAGGCATACTTTCTCCACATTTAAATCAGGACTAACTTCACCTTTAGGCTCTGTTTTCTACAAATGACATCTCATATTGTAGAAGTTGCATGACAGTGGCAGAATAACCTGGACTGTGAAGGGTTAGGTCATCTTTACAACAAATCCTCAACTTGTTAACAAGGTTACAACACAGTAAATGAGCTTTCATAGATTCAGACCCTGTTATTAAGGACAACATTTTCAACAAATCTGCTCAAACTATACAAAAACACTTTGCTTCTGCTGGTAAATTGGAGTAATTCAAACCAGATACGTCCACATTGTTGTGACAGTGACCTTCAAAGCTTCAACATATTGCTCACAATGTATCGTTTCAGCGCATTGCAGTGATACACGCTGTCAAGTAAGGCAAATAACTGAACCACAACACAATAATGGAAAAGGGAAAATGTGGTGCAAAAAAGAAAAGCAATGTCAATTGTGTGGAATTATTCCTGCGACAGAAAGGAGGATGTTGGCCAAAAACAGGTATTTCATCCACACAGTTTTCAGGGTGAGAAAACCACTGTACTAAACAAAAATAGGAATCTAATTTCCCTCCGAAAATCACTTCTGAGGAGATGTCACAGCACGTACCCGCCTTTGTGTTTAGTGTGTTGAAAACAGTTGTATAGCACTGAAGTTCAAGAAAGGTTCACAGCAAAGTAAAAAGTTATTTTTCAACTTTTATTTATATATTTTCGTTATTTTCTGACGAGATGCTCTCCCCAACAAAAACTCACCATTCTTTTAAAAAATAATTAATTCTTTCCAAATAGAGTTTCTCAAGCCGTCAGGTGGATTTTATTTTAGTTTTATAATATCGTAAAAGAAATATAGTGCAGAAATAAAACTGCAATGTCAGTTTTTGGCCAATATCGTGCAGCCCTACTTTAAAGGATGCGTTCTGCCAAACTAACCCTGATGCTTGATATGAAAAATAAGTATTCCTTACGAGTAAAAATGAGTCTGAAGACAAACAAAGCAGAATAAGGGCAATAAGACGGTTATCTCTTGAAGCTGGATGGTCTCTGTTGTGCGTTTTAAAAATTAATCAAGCACTTTGATCAAATGTATGTGAAATTTTTCATCAAAACACCCCTCCCCTCCAAATACCCCATTCACCTGGATTGGTATTTGTATTAAAAAGCACATAAGCAACACAACACACAACAATCCCACTGAATTAGCACAAAGCAAAACACAGCATGATTACAATCTTCATCATCACCACGATTTGGGCTCTTGATTTCATTGCTTTTGGTTTCAAATCATCACTTATTGTTGTTAATTGGTGTGTGGAATCAACCAAAAAACATCCAACAAGACATTTTTGGAATTCAAAGGTCTCTCACCAATTGAAATTGGTAATGGTTCAGTTCTGACCGTCCAGGGAATTCCCAGCAGACAGACCCCTGAAAGGCAAAGATGGACGTTCCCAAGTCACACAATTATATCAGCTCTCCATCTCTTTCTTTCTTTTTTTCTCTTTCATACACACGCATACTCTTATCACACATAATCCTACCAGGTTTTATGCAAAAGCAACGTATTCTCCCTGGAAATAATGCATCCCGTGCCTTTTTAGTTATTTAAACTACTACCACGTCTCTGCTGGCTCAGCTTTCTCCTGGGTGCATGTTCGGCCCCATTATTACTAATTTTACACAGAGAGAATAGGAGAACACTGGCTGTGCACTGGTTACACTCCTGTTGGTACTGGCTGGCTGGTTGTTAAGACAATATTTCACTTTGGTGGTACATTTTATCTCATCAGCATCCACACCTTCGTAGACATTCAGGGCTAGTCGGCCTGTCTGGGGATCTGCTGCCACCACCAAAAGTTCCCTCGACTTGTCAGAGCTTTGTTTCTCTTCATGTTGGATTTGTTAAAAGTGCTACTTTAAGTGAGATCTAAAAAAATGTCACTACACTACAGAACTATAGAGCAGTCATCTCTCATGTTTTTGTCACTTCTACATCCAAAAATTGTTCGTAAACCAAACAAGTTTGTTTGCTGGAGGAGGTTAACTTGGCAGATTATCATGTACTCCTCCTAGAAGTAAAATCAGATCTCAACTCTCTCGGACAAACATCCGGAGTTGATAGGGCAAAAGAAAGAGAGGGAGAAAACAGAAAGATATTGATTTCCTAAGGAAGAAAGGACAAGCTAGTAGAAGTCTCAAAAACATGCAGAGAAAAGCAACAGGGCCTTTAGTTTACCAAAAGGCTCCAGCACCTAAAAGCTACTGTGCAGGTCGCTTGGTTCTATTTGTACTTGTACTTGACCTCGGGCCAAGCTAGATAACTCCTCGTACGAGCTACAGAAAACACAGTGGTTGTTGGTGAAACACACAGACACGCTTACAGACACAAATATGTATTATCCTTTTAAACGCCTAATGTGGAGTCGCACATTCCCCGGAGTAGCTTAAGTTCACTGGGGTTATATAACGGTCAAATACCACAGCATGGAAAAAAGACAACAATGGCCATAGAGCTACCCTCACACACTCAGAAACATAGAGGAAGCTGCTGTTCACTTTAATGACAATCAGGTGTTTTAGGAGTGTTCTTTACAAATCTAACAGATGTATGTTAATGTTAAAATGATGCTCAGAAAATGTTTTTGAACAATCAACTTTATCAATTTTGACTGTTATGAACACTTTATTATGATGGTGTTTTTGGTCGTGTTGTTGAGCCCTACTTAAGGGTCAGATGTCGAGTGAATCTGTGCCTAAAAGGAGCAAGACGACTCTTCAGTCATTGTTGTGGTATTGTTGCTGACTAAGCCAACACTGACTGGATTGTCTGTGGGAACAAGCAGCCGTCCAGACTGCTGGACAGATACAATGACTGAGGTGCTCTCATTTTCATTGTCACAGTTCCCGAGCCTGACGCCACGTCTCGACAGCCTCAGCGGACTCGACGGCATTTTGGCTCGAGCTGGTGATGTAAGCATGACCCCAGAACAAACGTCTTGTCTGGACACGAGTGAGAGGCAGAAGACAGGCACGATGGTCTCCATCTGAGGTCATTTTATTCACTATGCATGCATGTACCCATATCCAAATAAAAACATAACACAACACTGAATAACTGCATTTCCTTCAACATGTTTACATGTGTATTTGAAAGAAATATATAAAAAGTTGATGGAAATGTCCAGGAAAACTTTGACACTTGCTTCCAATGGTAGCACCTTTTCCAAAAAACGAACAAAATAACTGCATCATGTGACTGATAAAAAAAAAAAAAAAACCACAAAAAAAACAGGGCAGGTTGTAGCAGCAGGTATGACATTACATAAGGTAAATTGATTACTCTAAAATGCTTTTTTTTGTTTGTTTGTTTTGGCAAAGTTTCAAAGGTTGACGTGAAACACCTTATATTTTTGGTGTTTTACTTTGAATCTAAGCGTGACAAGACAAATATACGAAGCCTTTTGCATGCAGAAAAAGTTAAGAGCAAATGGAGAAGTGCATGCACGCAAAGTAAACAAAGGAGGAAGAAAGGTTACATAGAGGAATGCAGGGGAGAAAGAGAAGCTTAAGGTCGGCATAAGTCAAGACAGTGAAAGGTCTCTATAGGTAAAGTCCAATAAACAGTGTGTGGGTGTTGTTTGCTGACCATGGGGTCGCTCATTAACAGCAGAGGAGGCCAGCCCTCCCAGAGTCCTGTGCAATTGTCTGGCCAGTCCAGGTGCACAGCCCATTCAGACCACAGGAAGCCCCCTTTATCCCTATTCGTCCAGAATGGACAGAGACGCGGTCAAAAAGGGTGAATGTGATCCTGGCTCTGTCTTTTTCTAACGCTGCCCTACAGTAGACGCCTCTTGCACATCCAGTCCTTTGGCCCATTGTGGGGACTCACAGTTATTGTGGCGTTTCTTTTCTGAAAAACCAGCTAAAACGCACTTCTATGGCTTGCTTTTTTTTATATATAATATCAAAAACATGTCAGCTCTTTTCACACAGCCTCTTTCCAGTACACATTCTTTAGAGAAACAAGTGAGACTCAATAGGACTAAAATAAGCTTGTACACTGGCTGCAAAGGCTCAGGTGGGAGGTCTTGCCGGCCGTAAAAATGGCCAGATTCCATCACTTCCTCCACACTAATTACCATACACTTGGAGCAAGTGCCCTCCCTCTCTTCATCCCATGCTTCAGTACCTCTGACACACACACACACACACACACACACACACACACACACACACACACACACACACACACACACACACACACA
>JAQQZY010000012.1:15951166-15979541 GCA_030068375.1 Ostorhinchus rueppellii
ACACACACACACACACACACACACACCCACACACACACACACACACACACACACACACACACACACACACACACACAATAACAGACACAGTTGGGAAATGGTTAACACTCTAGCCGTCCCCTGCTGCCAGTGAAAGCTCACAAAACAATGGAGACATTGTTCAGCCAGGGCTAGGCTCTAGACTCTAAGGCTGTGTATGTGTGTGTGTGTGCACGTGAATGTCAGGAAAGTGTGTGTATGCTCTTAACATGTGCGTGTTTCTGCTCCAATTCCCAGTCTGAAAAATTAAGAAATATGATTCAATGAGAATTACTTGTAACATAGTGTTTTAAAAGTGTTTCTATGTTAATCTAGAGGAGGTGTTTGGCATCTACATTAAAAAAAAAGTCATGACTTGTTTGTTCAGTCAAATTATGACATTATCAAAATTGCCTCAGCCTGGTACGTTATGTCATGATATTAAAATAATTACTGTGTAAATAGCAGAAGTAGGAGAGTGGGCAGCCCACTTCCCCAGTTTGTCCACCAGGGCAGTTCCAAATTAAAACATCACAATAAAAAGGCAAGTGGACACACAAGCACTGTTTGTGATCTTTCCCTTAGGATCTGTGTGAGGCATAAAAAATGTTTCTCAGAGTCTCCCCCTCAAAAAAATACACATCAATAGGTAGATAAATATTGAATAACTTTCAGCCAATGGCATAAAAGTTCAGCAGCGGCAGGTTTTGAGGCTGCCTGCGGGGTGGTCAGGCACTTCAAAAGGTCTAGTGTGGCCCCCTTTGAGGGCATGGTAAACAGGGGCATACAGCGTGCCCTCGGAAAGACCAGCCTGCGTGAGGTCACTTCCTCTTTTCTTGGCTGATCCTCCAGCGTTCCAGCCCGGCTCAGCCTTCTAGCGAGCAAGGAGCAGTCTGTCGGCGTGTCCGTCCCTGTCCATCTTCCCCTCCATCCCTCTCCACCACAACTTTCCAACAGGCTGCATCTACAGATATCTCTATCGTTCTTTCTATCTATTACCGACTTTCTATTGTTGTTTCAACTGTCTCAGGGTCACTTAGGCTTCAGATCGCTGTTATCTGGCAGGCCAATCGACGGCTTCTTATCACTGCCAATGCAGCCTGCTAGCGCTCCAGGCAGGGAGAGGTCAAGGTGCCTGAGTGTTTCTTCGCATTTGTAAACAAAAAGAAACTACCGTTTACAGCCCAATTTATTGATAAGGAGATCACGTACTGGAACATGCAGGCCATCTTGTTTATGAAAAAAAAAAGGGAGAGAGAGTGAAAGAAAAACTTGACTGACTGAATGACACCAGTGGGAGTCCGCGTGGGGTTATCATTGGCATTCACGTTGCTGTCCACAGTAATCTGACTTTTCTATATGTACGACAGGCAGGATGATGCAAACCAGGGAAACATTCAATCACACTTCCTTCTCAGTGAGAGGTGGATGCTAGAGCGGGATGGAAGGAGCGCCAACAATACAAGCTGCATTTCACATTCAATTTCATCACTTGTGTTAACAGCAAGTTGTGTGTCTATGCAGCAATACTGTAATGCCTCTGATCTCACCAGCCTGTGTACTCTATCAAACAGATCACACTAGGGCTGGGCAATATGACCACAAATATTACAATATATTCCTTTGTATTGATCACTGTCAGTATAAATAACAATATTCATTTAACAGGGCTCCCCCTGCTCTATTCTGCTCTTGCTTTGGTCTTCTGCTTAGAACTAAAGCTAAAAATCAAAGACACCAGAGGGTTCATTTATGAGTTATTTATCACCACATCTATGTGGTGTTGACCACAAGACACCTCCATACCACAATTTCATTGAGTTAATGGTTCCTTCATTTGCCTAAGGTTATCTGCACAAAGAATTAAACAGAACTCTAGCAGTAAATCTTTAGGATATAGTACTGAAACAGACGGGACCAGTAGCACAGTGATTTTAATGCAACCTAACAATGAAACAATGCAGGCCACTATGGTTTGTTGCTGTGAATCAGTCTGCACATCAGCTACATTCGCAGTGTTTTTTATCTGAGCCGTTGTCTTTGTTATTAGAAGTTTGCTGTTGCCCCACAGCCACTTTCTGAAGCTTGTTTCAAGCCTGTAAGAATGTCTGTATAGATTAGGTTTACTCTTGTGACAAAGAAATCTAATAAAAGACAAATTTTAAAAATAACTTTATATAAAATGTGCTATGATGTCACTTACTCTAAAAAGTTGCACCTTAAATTCTATTATCAAACTTCCCTTAAAAGTGGATTATACCACAGCAGTTTAGGTGGATGTAAGGTGGCAAGTATTTACAGCCATATGACTCATAGAAGGATAAAACCTCAAGTATTTACCTGCAGCTTTTGCTGCCTACGACCAGTTTAATGACTTCATAGGAGTCGGGATGCTTTTTTTTCTCAGCGTCTCCTAAAATAACAGAGTAAGAGAGGCCCCCTGAACTCTTTGGTATAAAAATAACACCAGCATCGCAGGGGGAAGATAAGCAGGGCCTGAGCTGGGCTTGTTTTGTTCAGAATAACACTGTCATCGCCAGCTCTTTGTCTTAAACACAACTTTTGACAAGGTTTCTGTTTCAAATAAACAGCCTTGTCGACTCCTGCTATTTTAAGATGTGCTTGATTTAAACAGGCAAAATACCAAGGAAGCCTAAGCTCGCCAGCTTTTAAGCAACTGGACGTAATGGTTTTTATTATACAACATAAAACTAGCTGAGCTGATCAAATGTCATATCTGACTCAGAGGGACAGTGTGTAACTCAACAGAATCATCACTGGTCACTGTGAACCGACTTGTGTTGTTACAGAACGCACAATCCAAATGATTAAACCATTTATTACAAGCTTCAGCACTGAACTACTTCCACAGGAGATGTTGTATTCAGAAGTTTACAAACTTGGAAGGCCTCTCCATCAAAAATCGTTATGTGCTTTTCAAATTTTCATTTTCATAAAAAATATGTAGAAGATGCACGAATCCACAATAAAAGTAACTGTGCCAATAATGGCTCAGGGCATTCATAGTCACCTCACTAATTCTGCTCAATCCCCACTCTCATTGATTTTCCTGGCTCGCTAACCCTGTGACCACATACATACACCTCCCTAAGTTCAACCTTTCCACTGACCTCCTCAAAACTTTACGCCTTTGGCTAACTACTAAGTTCATCTTCCGTGCTCGTTCTAGAGATGCTAGCCTCTTAGATATTGACATGCCTGGGGTGGATGCTCTGTTATGTGTATGTACTGAATATGCCCCTATGGCTGTCCAGCCAACTCTCCTGCCAGAGTGCTCCTCCAACTCCATGTATAGCGTAATCAATGTTGAAGGAACGCCCACACTTCCCTCAAAGACAGCATGTTAGCAATCCAGATTTGGCTCATTCTCCTGAAAAAGTTGTCAACAAGAGACTCCTTTTCCATAACCGTTAAGCTGAGAGTGAGGATGGTCTGAGAGTTATCTCTTTCCCCGAGATTACAGGTGGCGTGGCCGTCCAAAGAACAACATCTGCACCTGCCACAGTGGCAGTTCTGGGAGACATAGTCTCCTGAGCATTCACAGCTGACAAAAGCTCTTTGCATTTATGAAAAGAACACTGCATTGATGAATTAGAGACTGTGATTTACAGGAGAATACAAGTAAGTATCAAAACATCCCTCCATGAAGACACAAGGAAGTATACCACCCTTTAGAAGTTCATAGGATATGGAGTAAGGAAAGTTTTTGTTTTGCCCATCTGTCATGAATAAGGGAGGAGGAGCTGGGGAAAGAGGAAAAGTACCGAGCGGAGTATTACTTACAACGATGTGTGCCGGTGATGGGGACCTGGCATCTTTAAGTGCTTGTCTACTTTGAAGACCTCCTGGTTGAACATCTAGCAGGGGCCATTTCATCTGTAGGTACTGAATGGCAGAAAGGAAACAGAATGGAAAGAAAGAAACAAAACATGTTAACAATGCAGAAAGCAAAAACCAAAAACCAAATTAAAAGACAAAAAAGGGAGTCGACATTTCTTGAAGGGTGTATGGATTTGGAGAACTCAAAAACATGGAAAGGCAAATGAAGATCTTAAGGTAGATGGTAGATGGGATGAGGATGGCCTCAAGCATGCATCTGAGTCCAACATGAGTGCAAACAGTGGCTACGTAAACTAAATGTCGCAATTACTTAAGAAATATACAATCGTGTCTTTTAGAAACCAGGCTCCCACGCAGCTAAGAGAAAATCCAACAATCTCTGTTTTGTTCGTGTTTTTCTTCCATTATTAAAGAGCTGGCGGGTGACTTTTGATTTCATTAATCACTACTTTCAAGAGGAAGGATGCCAGAGGTTAGGGGTGGTACTGTACACAGCTTGTGCCTTTAAGATGACCTAATGTCATAAATGTGACTGTTGTTGGACTTTTATTGGAAACCATAAAGAGGTTTAAAGCGTGGTGTCTCACCACACTCTTCTGAGCCTAAACCTCCTGACCGTTCCCATAAATGATTGACTTGGCCTCTATCAGGAGTATCTCTCTGTTTCACTCACACACAGGCACAGAAAAACAGATAAGCAGAAACAGGGGTCATGAGGAACATCTGTCTGTTATAAACCGGGTGGAGTCCTGACAATGTAATGACACGTGCTGTGCTGATTGTTCTACCTAAAAAAATTTTTTAAAAAGAAGTCTACCTCGTACCTTTTTTGTTAAGTGATCAGAAACAGCAGCAGAGCAATTCCATCAAATGAATCAAGGTGACCTCAACATTGTGTCATAGCAACCTAGTCTGAGGGTAAGAGGTCATTGCACTCATAAGCTAGTCTTAAAACATAAATACGGTAAACTATAGTGGAACTTAAATAACAGTAACCAAAGCACACCCTGTCATTTAGAAAACTGCTAGCTGCAACTCATTTAAACACAGTATGGAATTTCTTCTGCTAGGGGTCGCTCAGTTGAAAACAAAACAAAATACAAAAAAGTTGATGATGTAAGGTGGGATCATGGAAGATGTTGGTTTCACCATCAGTGCTGCTGAAATCTGATGCTGCAAGTGATGTATTAGGTTTTAATTCTTATTCCTGTTACATTTAGTGACTTCTATTCAGACTGTCACTTTATTCTAATGAAACAGAATCAGATGCAGGTATGGTTAAAAGTTTACACTGGTCAACAGGATGTGACGCCATCAATAAGCAAACAAATCCAAGGCGGTCATGACACTGAAAAGCTACAAATTTATCCTTTAACATTCCTGGAAAAACCTAACGGATGGACACAAGTCAGCAAAATATATGAAACATAAATAGTCTTTTCAAACATCTTAATGTAGAAATGCTATGTATGTTCAATAATTTGCCAAATTATGGCAGATTTACAAAGCAATTTTCATCATTAATCTAGCCAATTAAAAATATACATCAACATGTACATTTGGCTCTTTATTTCAAGGGATCAGCCGACAATAACATTGCACATTTCACTATTACAATGCCCAAAAAATAAACATAAGCAGTCCCAACCAAAAAACACATGGACCTATCTTTGTTGAACTTTGTTGTAATCATTGACCCAATACCCAATTGCAAACAGCACTTTCCACCTGATGTCTGCTATCCACATATTAAGTCACATCACTTCAAGATCGGAATCACAATAAATCATTTCATGAGTTACTGAGATCACATGGTTCTTTGCAATAATGACAAAAGACCAACAAAGTTAATGCAATCCTTTTTATTCTATAATTATCTCTCCATACGTTTGGCTGACAGCCCAGGCTCGGGTTGTGAAAAGTTTTTTTTTTTTTTTTTTTTTTGCTGTTTTCATAACTCCTGTGGAACCATTGTCAAGTCATCCAATACAAACCACAAGTGCAAGAGGAGCTAAGCTATGCACCTTGATTCTCTGGTAGCAGTTAGGCAGTTGTAGGGTGTGAGCACATTAGATTCAATTTCTTTATCTTGCCAACCAGCAAGGGTGACCGCTCGTTTGTATGCATGTCTGACAGTGTGTTTGTGTATGTGTGTCAGTGCTGGTCAGAGAGTGAGTGTGTCGCGACCCTTCCTGAGACTGTGTCTAAATCAGTGGTAATTAGCGAAGAGTTCACTGCGGGGTGCCTGCCAGTGGTAGACGCTGGAGGGAGTTATTGACTCCATGTCCTCAGTTACAGCCCCTGCAAGGAAAAAAACTGTTTTCTGCCTGGTCTTTCTCCACCACTACCACTCATTTATGACCCCAAGATGGCTTTTACTGCTAAAAACTGGGTTTGTTTATGCTTGTTTGTATGTCCTGTGAGTGGAAAAAGGAGAGGTTGTAAAAAAAATAAATAAAAAAACTCCAGAATTGAGGTCTTGTGGGTTTTTATGGACCCCCCACACTGGGTATTAATTGCCATGAAGGAGGGAGTTGAGGCGAAGGATAGGGGAGGGTGGAGTGGGATGGGGTTGTAACAGTAAAAGAGGAGGAGAAGAGTGACAGAGCTGCTGTCATCTATGAGGTAATTCATGGATGCCAAAAGGGGTACAAGACAGGCCAGTGCTGGAGAGAGGGGACGTGGTGGGAGTGGGGGGGTCGATACAGATCCAGTCATGGGAAAGTCCTGCCATCGCGTGTGCATGTGCAAATATTCAAACACAGCTGCAGCCGCGCAGGGGTCGAGCAAAAGGACATTCTGAGGAGGAGGGTAAGAACCATGAAGGTGACACCCCTTATTGTAGCAACAGGGTGCAGGGGACACCGAAAGACTAGAGAGAGAAGGAGGGTGTCTGAGCGCATGCCCTGACAAGTGGCTCCACTTCAGCTCCGCTATTGCAAACGTTCTCACACACTAATCTCTCCTGCAGGTTTTACAAGCATGCCAAGGAAAACGGAGCCCTGGCAAGCACCGGGCTTTCCGACCACCCCCTTCTTGGCCTCTTTCCTCTCTCTCTCTCCTCCCTCCTTCCCTCCCAGCCTGCCCTGATAACGGACGCGCCGCTTGGGCTTCAGTAGGCCATGACCTCTGACCCCTCACTGCTGCTCCAAGCCCCTCCCTGCTTCCCCACTCTGCGACCTGAAAACTCTCCTGCTATGAGGGGGCCCCCCGGGTAACTCAAGAGCCATTCCAATGTGACAAATTGCTCTGGAGTTCCAGGATAACTCTCTCTTCTCCTGTGTCTCTCTTCCTGCCCCCCCACCCACTCCCACACAAACACTAAGCAGCCCCCCTTGACAGATCCCCACCCTGTAGGAGCCACCCAGTGGTGTGTGTGCTCATACTCTGGAGTCGTGCAGCAGACGGCTTCTCCCTATCCCCTCCTCTCCCTTTCAGCCTCCCACCCCACCTTCCCCTCTGTTCCCCTTCTCCGCGCCCCCCACCCCCTCCATCCCTCGCCTGGCCAGCCCCACAATGGGAGCTGAATGACTCAATTGTCTCAGATGAAGTGAAAGACAAGGGAGTTCTCTTAATCCTTACAGAGGGATGAACTTACTCTTGCTGTCCCGGTTTCCTTGTCTTCTACAAAGAACAAGAAGGGGGACTGTGGTGGGGGCAGGCCTCATTTATAATGTTAAGCAACGATTATTCTATATTGATTTGTTGATTTTTTTCTATTATTGCTTAGCCTCGAAAATGCCTCCCCAGATTGTGAAATTGTTGGTCTGGTTTTCCCAGCTGTCTGAAGCCAAGGTTTTCCCTAAGTTTCTTAGGGGCTTAGGTGTTGTGGTTGTGGTGGCCTTGTGGGTCGACCCTTCCACAAGAAAATTTTGATGGTATTTGGCGAAAAAATTATAGCATTTTTTCTGATTGTGGAAGGCTTCAGCATAGGGGTTGGAGGTCTAGTCATCCACCCACAAATGTTATGTTTTTATATATATAAAACATAAGTTTGGACCATTGTATCTGCTCAAAAATGTGGAAATGCTAGAACACATAACATATAAACAACCAAAACAAAACAAAACTCATACAAGAATACTACAGATATTACATATCAGGAAAAGTCATTTTAAATTATTTTTGATGGTCTCCACATTGATTCTATATTCATTTGACTCAGGTGTGGCATCCATGCCTTCAATTAGTTGGTGTACCTTCAATTTAAAAGCAAATTTTGTGATAATGAAATCAAAGCAATCGTAGTAAATCAGTTCTAAAGTCAATTAATTCAATTTAGACCAGATTTTTTTTTTCTGTACAAAGTTCCAAGTGCTGCCTCTTTCATGCCGGTGCATTCACCCGTATGTGAGTGACTGCTGCTGCTCTCAGGTTTGGCATGTTATGAGCTACAGAGTGTTAACCCAGATCCTCACTGACTGTCATCACAATGACAACAAGCTGAGGCCCTGGTCCCGATGTCACAGCTTGGAGTGGTGAAGCAGGCTGGAGACAAATGGAGGGGCATCCTGAGCACTCACACATCATCCTCACATGTCCACACACCAGCCTCCACCACTGTTGTTACTAATTTAGCGAGCTGGCATAGAAGTAGTTTGGCTCAAAACACTCCTTCCTGGTACCAGTGCATGACTCGTATGCTCCAAAAATAAACCATTTTTTCCTATCAAACATTAACCAAACGTCAATACATACTATTGACAAAGGAAGGAGGAAAAGTCTTGCTCATACATTTTTTAGTGTGAATGACAGACAGGGAAAGTGCAGGATAGTTCTGTTTATTTCTACTCAGCAAGCGGCTCGTCTTCCATCCAGCCCCCATCTGATGTGTTTATCACATGCAGCCTGGTGGCTGGAGCAGAAGCCACTGCACGGCTTGTTCGTTTTGTTTTGGATTAAGAGCAGAGGGCTTTAGCCCAATCAAACAAACACATTCCCTTATGTGCCAATGTGGCTCCAAAACACTGGTCCACTTTCCAGCAGGGGACCATGGGACAGATGATGAGGACCACCGGGGCTCCATCAAACATTCCAGCCATGTCAGCCATGCAAAAGAGGAGGGGGGGGCACAGAGACACAGAGACAGACAGACAGACAGTCAGATAGCAGCTTGTGTTTGGAGTCAGCATATGGATAATGGGTGTTGCTCTAGAGAGCCCAGCAGATCTTCAGCCCATCTGTGGCTTCTTCATATCACACAAATGACATAGCTCTACGTGTGTACACAGATAACACATTCATGGTTACCCCTCCTGACATACTGTACACATGCTTATTTACACACCTGAACAACAACACTCACTCAGATTTGAACACCCTCTGGTTGACAGGCTCGGCAGCTCCACTGGGAGAGTGCTCAGAGATGGGATTGACAGCTTGCAGATTACACCAATCAAACTGCTACTATAAAGAGCTTTATTTAAGTCTCAAATGATCAAGGCTAGTAAGAGGAGCCCATTCAAAGCTCTGAAAGTAAACTGCACAGAGCTTAAAAGATTAGTCTATCCAGTTTGACTACAATTTTATCCCTTTAAACGTGAAAGCTGAGCATATTGTCTTGATCTGTTGCCGATATTGCTGGGCTTTGTCCTCAGTTACAGGAGCAAAGGGAGGAAGCAAACACATGCTCATACAAACACATTATTTGTGTGTGCGTGTGGGGGGGTAATAATTTTGTCTAATTGAGGGAGGGATGAGATTAATGTAGCAGAGCCCCTTTGATATTCACCTAGAAAAATCACCATGTTACATGAATTGCAGTGTCTAATTTTGCACAAGACTTTGTGAAGGACAGGTTTTACAGTGCAATGAAAAGAAGTAGTGCAAGAACGCCTTGATGAACTGGGAGAAAGTTAGCCAACACCAGAGGGCCCATCATGACTGTTTTAGTTCTACTATTGCACATTTTATGAGTAAATATTAAAGAAAAAAAACACCCCACCTGCTCTGATAGCCAGAGGCATTTTGCAACCAGGAAAATAAAAGTGGAATGTGGAAAGGCCTGGGGTTTGTGTGCCCTGGGGCGGGAAGGGGTCCACTGGGCCCATATTTACTGCAAAGCCAGAACCGCTTGGGGGTTCCACTGGCCCTGACAGCACTGGGGCCATCGACCTGGTCCAAAACCTCGCCTCCTCACCTCCTACCCTTACTCCCTTTGCCAGCTGAAACTCCCTTTTCTCCATTTCTTGTAGAAAAAGTCAATCTGACATTTTTATATAAGCTTTTCCACAAGGGGAATGAACATCTGACCTCGTCTTCCTCCCTACCCTACTCAGACTTAACACTCTTTAAAATAAAGCTGTGGAAACAGACTTGTGAAACGACCATTGTTTAAAATATCTTACAAAGCATTGCAGTCTTTAACAAAAGTGTTATGGTGCCCTTTCTTTAGACATTATGTCTATGAACACTTGACTTATCTGGCCTGTTCTGGAAGTGAATTTTGCTCCCTTAAACAAGTTCATAAGATAAGTATGGCTTTGCTCTGACACAGTTTACTTTGCAGGTGTGGACAAATGTGCTGTTCAAACACCAGCTGACTGACCGGAAAGTTTTAAAGGATTGCACAAACATGTAGTCAACAAAAACATTCACATAACAACCATAAGATGAGAAATCCACTAATTAAAAACGGAGCACACAAACTTTTCTTCCTCTAATTAAATGGATTAGATGATGAGGGACTATGAGGAAGATAAGACACATCTCAGTGTTCTCTAAATAAATGTAAGGGTGAGAAGGCTGCAGTTGAAGTCACACCAACCTCTCAACAAGCCTCAGAAAGAAACGGTGTTCCATTTCTGACTTTTGCACCCCCTCCCCCTTTCCCACTGTCCCTTTCCCTGTGTCATTAAGAGTATCTCTTGGCTGCTCTATAAATAGTGGCAGGGAGGGTGAAGGCCAGCAGGAGCTGGCTAGTCTTCCATCAGCCCCGCTAATGAACAGGCGCTCTGGCACCTTTAGCATCAGGCTCTGCTGCAGAATGCCTCTGCTTTCAGGTGTTTCTCCAGCTTCACAGAGTTGTGTTGCCGCTCTTCCATCTCAGTGACACTTCCTTTTGCTGTCTTTTCTTTTACTCTGACACAAATATAACCTGGACTGTGATGAGCTTTCAGTGGCTTCCATAGTCACTGTGGTGACAAACGGAGTAGGTTACATACCACAATGCTTCTCTGAAGATCTGATTATTGGAAATGGTTATACTTTGTCAGACAATTAACAAAACATACTCACTTCAGGTTGTTGTTACAGTTGGTTATTTAATTAATAAAGCAGGGCTATTCATCAGTCTTTTTTTTCCAGTGCGACCAAAGATATACATGCAAAACAGACTGATGGTTAAAAAAAGAATCCTGCGTAATAATAATAAAATAAATAAATCAACCGACTTTTGGCATGAATTCTGTGCACAGGGTCAGCGATATGACGGTATAAACTATGTGCAGTAGAAATGTGACATATTTGGTAACTGTGTTTCCACTGTGGGAACCAGGCTACCTGTCCATATGCAATATGAAGCCAATCAGGGCTACATTCTCACGGGATTTCATGATCATCTCATCAGTTCAGTTGTCTCCCATGTTATTGCGACTGGTAAAACCAAAGTGGTGAAACCAGTCAAACGTGAAAATATTGATCAATCTCAATTACACTGAAGCTGAAGTTACACCATAACCACACATTTATATACTGAAGTTTATTTTGACTTTGTTATTTGAGTCTTGCAGAAACTTACAGCTTCCATTTTCAAAAGAGTTTTATTTTTCAGTTTTCAGTCTTTTGTTTTTAACATTGTCTTATGAGGAAGTTGTTTATCTTTGTATGGATTTTCCACATGATAGAAGATGCATTAGGGTTATTCTAAACCATTCCTTCATTCAATCTAGATGAATCCCTTAATACATACTAAAAGTATGATTTAAAAAAAAATGACACGATCATCACCAACCCCTATTTGTACATGTGAAAATATTCCATGTATTTCAATCAGTATCAACATTTAGAAGATGATTCAGGCCTCAGTGGAAGTAAGGTGATTAACTGATTGGGTAAATATCAGGTTTTTGACGAATAGGAGTCTTGTTCAGACTGACCTACATAAAGGCTGCAGGGGGTGAACAGGCACGTCTACAGGCCTAGGTGTGCCTAAGCCCCTTACGCAAGGCCACTCAGGGGCTGGGAGCAGAAAAGGTTGGGCAACTCCTGTGCTCCCTACATGCTTACCTTTATTTGCAGGAAGCCGGGTTAGGGGCGTGGAGTGGAAAGTTAAAAAGGTGAACAGCAGCTGAGCTCTGCTGAGGGAAAAAAAAAAGTAAGCTAGTGCAGCGCCCACGTTTCTGCTGGAGAATGCTGTATTTGGTATTGTGCTCGAGGAGAGCTGATTGCTGCCCTTGATGTTGGGTGTCTGGTTTTGTTCTGCGAGAGTTCACTATGAATTAGTTAAACGGTAGACTGGATATAAGGAAGCTATGAAACATGCCTCAGAGGGAGAGAATGTGTACACTCTCAGTCTTCACAGAGACTTCCGATACTTCAGTGCGAACACTACAAACTATCACACAATTCCACCTACACATATTCATCAATCAGAAAGCATTATGTTGAAAGCGTCACACACACATACCAACAGGCAATTAATCTTCACAAAAGCATCATACGAACCAACAAACATTCAGCCTGTTCTGTGTCTCTTTTAGACTTGCACACAACACCTTGAAGCAGTTCAGCCTCCATATTCATGAGGCCTTCTCCCTCAGCCAAACTAAAGCCCTGGAATTTAAGGGTTTTGACTCAAATCTCAAATATGGTTTCAGGTTATGGATTTGCAACCCAAGCAACTAGGCTAATTCATCACCTTTAAGCTATCTATTTCAGGTTTAATTAGCTTTAACCCAAGTTATTATTATTGTTCCAAAACATGTTATTTACTGTGATAATGTGCACGAACGAGGAGAGAAAAAAAATTCCCACACAAGCAATTACATGCACACTCACACAGTGGGGTACTGCCGCTTTACCACAGTGGCTTAATGAATAAATAAGTAATAAGGGCTTGGTTACTGGAGCTCATTAAAATGGGAGATGCTTCCATGACAATAAGACCTGAGGAGGGTCCGGGGGGGCAGCAGAGTGGCTCGGGCCAGAGTGGGTGGCTAGCCTTCTCCCCCCTGTTCTGTCCCCATAACCTGACCACATGCCCTTAGCATTCACCTCAAAATCAACTCTGCCAGCGATGCACCCCTCACCTTACCCTCTACATTTCCTCCTCCTTCCCTGGTGCACAGCAGCACTTGCATCTTCATACATACACACATAGCCGCAAACACACACACACCTCTCTCACGGTTAATTACCACTTAGCTCAATCACGTGGTAATCCGTCCATAAGAGCCCCCCCCACCCAACCCTTCCACCCTCCTTCTTCCCCCGCAACACAAACAGCAGCACACATGCCAATTATTGATGAATCTTTAATATGGCGTTTTACAAAGTCTCCATCTCATTTCCTACAACTGAGCGGGTGATTACTCTTTCCACAGGCCAAGTAGACAAGTAATAAATAGACATTGGTTTTCACATTTCAAACATAACATGCACAGGACTGAGTAAGAATAAATTAGCTTAATGTAATATAACAGTGCAGGGTTGAAATAAAGTGGCCAGAGCCATTTGGAGGAGATGGCTAACTTTTTTTTTTGTTCCTCCCGCCTTGCATCTCCAGCTATCTCTGTATAAAACCCCCGGACAAAAATCCCACGCCGCGATAACATGTCAATAATGAGCTGAGGCCATCTATTGATCAGCTTAATTTTGCATCTATTAGCTAGGGAACGGCTTGCTCCGGGGGCGAGGGAAGCCAGGCGCTAACACGCACCGACAGGCTGGATGGAGATCATTACAACTGATGTTCACACACACGCTGTGATTGACATGGAGATAAGGCAAGAGAGAGCCTGGGCTCGCATGCCTCCCCGCACACTAAGCTAATGATACACCAAACGTGTGCTTGGTGTGTGCAGGAGCATGATAGAGAGAGCGTCTATCTAGAAAGAGAGTTGGAGCAGGGTAAAAAGAGAGAAAGAGGAGAAGAAAAGCAGGCCATACGCCTTTGCTAATTGGCTCAGTCAGACAGGGAAGCTCATAAAAGACGAAAAAGCATTTAGTGGAGCACCTCAGCTTTCTGGATCGCCTTATCAAGTCTGTGTCATTTAAATGCAGCTGACAACACCACAGAAGAGGCTGGCTTTGACCTGCAATGCATGGTTTCATCTGATACTTCCTTAATTTAGGGAGTTTGCATAAGGATTCAGTGGAGGCGTTCATTATAAAAATCGTTTGCTTTTCTGTGAACGAATGATTGCGAGCTTCATGTGTCTTGTGTCAACATAGCAACCAAAGCAGCTGGGGGAAAAAAAGAGCAGAGAGAAGGTCTTTCTCCTACTTTGATCACATCTCTTTTTCTCATATTTAGAGAAAGGCAAAAACAAGGATGGATCCATACAAACAGGGCCTGCAGGAAACAATGTGCTGCGATGCCCTTTCCCTCCTTGCTCACCTATACACCATCGCTGCCGCAACGGGCTGGCCTGGCATTGATGCAACCAGCTGCAATAGTGGATGCTGCATGTTATCCATGGGAGAGTGGGAGAAAGCGAGTGAACGGGGAAAGGCCAAGCGCTACCACATCGTCAAAAACCAAACGACAGAATCTTTGTGCACGCCATCTGTATATCTGAGTTTTTACAGGGAGGAGGTCTTGTTTTATGCCAGATAGGTTCTATGGAGGTTAGGTCAGAGGCACAAAAAAACCCTTGGCTACAAACTGTGTGTTTTTGTCAGCTGAGGGATGCAGCGAAGGGAGCGAGGGAGCTGCAAGAGGAAGGAGGGAGGGGAGAGAGAGAGAGAGAGAGAAAGAGAGAGGGGGGGAGGAGAGAGGAAAAAAAGCCCTCAGCCAAGCCATCAAGTTGAACATTGAACTTCACAGTAGTAGCTGCCTTTCTATGCCTCTCCGTTTGATGTTACCTCCAAAGCAAAGGATCAAAGGCTTGGAGTGTGGCGTGGGGAAGTCCCAAGCTCTTAGCCTGCCAGCCTGTGATATATGCAAAAGTCTACGCCAAAAGAGAGAGAGACAGAAAGCGAAAGAGAGAGATGGCTGGGGAGCAAAAAAATTTGAGGAAGCTTGCATGGAATGTGGCTAAATAGTATGTTTTGTGTCTAATGAATGACAAGCGGATGACGCAATCAGTCACTTACATGACAGAGATGAATTAAACGCATACGCACAAGTCTTGCAGAATAGGCATTTGTTTTGGGTTTTTTTTTTTTTCAAGAGAGAGATGGACATGAAGGCAGGGATCGGAGTGGGATGGGGCGGAGCGGAGCGTGGGGCGCTGGCAGTGTTTGTTGCCCTCACAACTTCCCCTTCATCCCTCGTTCCTCAACCAGCAACATGGGACAACTACTCCCCCCACCACTACCACCTCCACCTCGCACCAACCCCCAGCGCTTCTCCAACATCAAGGGGTTGAGAGGCAGTGTCGTCTCAACATAAATATACAGTGCGCCGTTAAAGCGAGGACTACAGTAAACACAGTGCACATGAAATCCTGGTTGTCTCTCACCGGAGCACAAACACTCACAACAACATGCACAATCACACACACATATTGTGGGCTCAGCTGGGCCAAAGAGTAGAGCAGAGGTGTGCTAAAATTGACAAATCTCTATGAGACAAACACAATCCACACACATACACACAGAGACTCACACACCCTTTCCCCAAGGCTGTAGGATTAAGAGGTCCAGCTGGCTGACAGCAAGCCCTTCCTTCCCACGTATCCCGTCGATCTCACCCCCCCTTCACACACACCCAGCCTCCACCCACCCTTCCACAGCCCCTCCTACACCTCTTAGCCCAGGTTTGCCAGCCAGGCAGTTTGCAGAGCATGCCAGGAAGACACACCTGAATTTGACATAGATCAGCCCAGAGCCTGTTTGACCTCCCTCTGCCCCGTGAAATTCACACAACCAAAGACATGGGCAGAAAGTCAGAGAATTTCAGATGCACTGCTCTGCCACAAAATCTTGAACTAAAAATCACTGGCACCATCAAGACAGTTCGTCCATCCGTTTAGCCCTGCAGTCTGTGCTACTGGTTGTATTCTTGAGCTGCAGAAACACTGACATTCTTCATTTTGAGAGATTGTGGAAAACTATGGAAAAGGAGGAGGAGCGAAGGGCTGGTGGAGATAACATATAATAAGCCCTGTTGTTGGGGAAATAAGAGAAAGTGAGACAAAAGAGTGGAAAAATGAGAGCTGGAGTAGAAGGAAGTATATAAACCTTTGCAAGATCTTAACCCCCCACCCCCAGCCCCCAGTTCTCAACAGCTGCCAGGTCACTTTACGAATGTCTGGAAGAAAATATGCAGCAGGGTGTTGTTTGAGTGTTATATCACTTTGTCGACAGGGAAGTATGTGCTCTTGAATGTGCAAGAAAAGAAGCATACAGTATCCCACTACGTAAGGTAATTGGAAGTAAGGATTATGTTAATGGAGTAAGTTTAGTGCATGGCTAAAATGTGGCAGCATGTATAGTGTTTAGATCTGGACAACAGAGAGAAACAAGCAGAAACTGGCAGCACACATAAATATTAAGAGCCAGAGCTGTCCAATTAAGACATTTTGAGGTTGATATTTCATCAAATCTCCAACTTTCGTAAAATCAAGAAGCAGAGATGTGACATTTAATAACATAAGGTTTGCCGCAGGTAAAATTGACAATTTAATTTTGAGGAAATGCGACCTGTAAATGAACTTCCACTACAACAGTGGCATAATTTCCAGACTAAACAAGTATGGCCTTATCACATGAACATCCCCAAGGGTGCTCTCATATTCACATTCACCAGCATGCCTGTTTCACCTTCAGTGGAGGAGCTTGTGTTCACTAATATTGACAAGGAAGTCCAGGGCAATGAGAGAGGAAACGTATGAATTCCTCCTTGTTACTGAAAGCCAGATGTGAGTGACAAGTCTAATGTTGAGAAAAGCTAGGGCATCATTTTAGGTGTTTAGGTGAAGGCAAAACAAGAGCAGTAGCATTCTTATTTCGGCTATGATCACTACCAGAGGATGCTAAAGCCAGGATTGGAGCAGTCTCACTCCAATGTAAACTAATGAGAGCATAGAAAAATCTATCACCAATTCACCATGAAACAACCGACACGGGCAGATCTCCACCATGGATTGGGGAGGGTGGGGTGCAAAAGGATAGCAAGAGAGAGAAAAAATAAAAACAGCAAGGCAGGGGTGTTAAGGAAAGAATAAGAATCAGGGAGTGAGAAATTGAGAAAGGAGAGCGCACAAGATAGAAGGGAGGAAAAAAATTCACAATGATGACACGTAAGTGCAAAGAGCGATTAAGGATTTACTTTCAAAAGGACTCCCATTGATCTTTTTTGATAGACCTGCAATAAATCAAACCGGATTGACTCGCATGAGAACCAAGCCTAATCCTTTAGTCAGATCCAGGAGAACTCCAACCAAACCAGCTGTTAATTTAGGCTTTACAAGATAAAGCGGGAGAAATCCAACCTGATGTACCCTAGGGCAGAGGCTTACATCATCTCTGTAAAGCAATCAACTTATTGCCAGTTTGGAGAGGTAATCAGAGCACATACTGAAAGAGGGGAGAGAGGAGGGATTGCTGCGAGGAGAGAGGGAGGTGGAAAGAGATGGCTGAAGAGGTTAGAGAGAAAACAGAGGCATAAGAATGTATGAAACAAAAGAATCTGAAAATGAAGCCCACTTTAAGAATGTTATTTAAAATAATAAAAACAAAATTGTATTTTTTCTGCATGTCGAACAGATACATAGGTCTACTGACTGAAACAATAAAACTTAACTTTGAAACAAAAAACTTGTTTACATGGAGTACATGTCCAATTATCTCCAGAGGGCGAGGAGGATGAAAACGAAAGGAGCTAGCTTGCTGCAAGCAGTAGCTCTTGGGTTGACAGCAGGGAGTGGAGGCAAGTTTCAGGCCCCCCCTCCTCCACACCACACTGTAATTTCCCTGGAGGCCAGCCCAGGCCTCGTCCCCATCCCCAGTGGCCGGTGCCACCTCAGCCCTGTCCTGCCAGCCGTGCTGTGGCTGCAGCATAGCACAACCATAGTAATTAAAATGGTTATTTTTGTTTAGGGGAACAAGAGGGATTTTTTCCGAGCTCTGGGCGGAAGTATTGCAAGACAGCATCCAGCCCACGCTGAGTAAACGATGCTGATGTCTTTTTCAGTTGTGAATTCAGTGCCTTCTGCACACAAATACTGTGTGGAATCAAGGTACTACTCAGGTTTTAGTTCCTCTTCTTAACTGGGTGGGTGACACCACAATGGAGGATGCAGAGGATAAAGCATGAAAACCACACAAGCACACACACATACGCCAGCACAAAGACTCATTAGCACACCATCTCCCCTGTCTTTAATGTCTGTTTACAACCAAAACAACCAGATCACGACTGAAATCCAATCATCGCGCTTTGCAGGACCCTTCACGTCGGCCTTGCAGGAGAGCTGAGGAGAAGCAGGCCTTGTAGTCTCTGGACACTGTCCAAGGGAAACCAAACCTCAGGAGTCCAAACAAAACCACACATAAAACCAGAGTTAAAACAGCAGCCTCTATTCAGCCTGTTGTGACCTAACACACAAACATGTACACACTCTCTTGGGCCCCTGCTTCTTTCCTGGTTACACTACATGCACACAGGGATCACTCCAACTTCAGCAGGGCTCCCGTCACATCACTAAATTGACTAAGGCTCGGTGATTTCAGCTTTGACACAGGTTTATTCATGTGTCAATACATACACACACAGGACACCTCCATGTAAAGGAGACTGTCACTTAAGCTCAACTCACACCGGCCTGTGCTATCTTTAGCAACTAGGCTAAACTGTTAAAACCGCACAACAACCCTCTCCCCCCTCCCTGCCAGCCTACCCCGGACTTCAAATAAGACGGACTGGCTCTTTGGCGACGGCTGCCCACTGGCACCTCCCTCCAGAGCCACAAGGTCACACGTTTAATTACACAGAAAGTAGTAATCTCACCAGACAGATGGCAAGCAGGCCGCCTCTCAATTACTTTATGCCCAATTGAATCATTACTGATGTTATTTGCTAAATGATGGCACAAAAAAACACCACAAACTGGATTTGTGCTACAAGTGGGGTGGGGGTTTGCAAGGTCGGGTCGCAGCAATGTTAGGACACAGAGACAGATGTGTCTCTTGCAAAGCAACTGTAGCATAGATCAAAAGGGCAGGAAGAACAGACACATGACGATGTTAGCATTTTGAAAAATTGGAAGTTTAATACAGTACTGATCGGTGCCAGAAAAAACAAACCCTTATTTTTCTCAAAACCAAAACTGGTACAGAACATTGGTCTATGTGGAAACAGTCGGCTCCCGGCAGCCCAGTTGAGGAAACCGCATGACAAGGCCAATTTAAAACGTGAAGAAAGTGTCTGTCTCTTAAAAGTGAGCCAAGGAAAAAGAGACGGGTTTTCTAGGGTTTTTTCCCCCCTCATATAGGACAACAAGTTTGCCACTGGGGAGCATCCCAGTGGGTTTGCCTACTTTCCTGAAAAACCCTAAAAAACAGCAAGTGTGAGTGGTCTCATCTCAGCACCCACCCCCGTCAATGCCTCACTCATCATTTCTCAGCTCCTCCTGCCAATGGCTTCTGTGAACAATTAGAGGTTGACTTTCCCAGCGTCTCAGACCACAGCATCTCAATCTCTGGCCAGGGAGCTCCAACAGTCAAGCTAGTCAGCCAAGAAACAGCATTCTCTTTAAGTTCAGCCCTGAGTTTTGCGATTTATTCATCACTGACTGTTAGTGATGCATCTCTCAGTCTGTTTATGATTTAACATGACCACAGAGCTAAATAACAGCAAATTAACTGCACTGCCTGGCCTCATTAATGTCAGGAATAAAATGCTTTCAGTGAGATCGTATCTGAATGTGCGAGGTCTACCACTAATCTTAACTCAATTACCAAAACTTGGTTCCTGCAAAAAAGATAATGCTTTGGCCTGAATGCCTATAAATTCTCCAGCTGATGGGGTGCTTTTGGATAAAATATTTCATTCTCTATATTTCCCACATGTGCCTATGGGTGTCAAATTAAACCTCAGTGTTGTGGCTCATCCCACAAGCAGCCAGAAGTCGACTACATAAGGTACAGCTAGATTCGTTAAATTATAAGAGGAAAGAAGATTAACAAGTTGGTCCACCATGGGGAAAACCTCTACAACGAAGCCACAGAGTACAAAAGTACATAACAGTTGTAGTGAAAAACATTTGTCCTGCTGGTGACCGTAATAAGACTGGCGGCTCGCCACTAACTGGGAACAGTTGTGTTGAGAGGCACGTCTACTGATGTAAAATGATCTGTGGGAGCATATAGAAAACTTCCACAAGTTTTTTTTGGTTTTTTTTTATGTGTCAGAGGGAAGAATTTTGCTGGCCTATAGACAGCAGCCAGCAGTTGTTCTCCCATGAGGGTGGGCAAGCATCTGGGAAGAAGCGAACAGGCATATCAGGAGAGCATGATGACTACATCTGCATATTTACAGAGCAGCCTTTTCAGACTGGAGCACTCAAAGTCATCTCAAAGTCAAAGGCCGCATATACGAAGAACCGGTATATGTGGAACTTCCCCTAGAAAGCTTGGAGGGGTTACAGTAATGGCTCCCAGCCACATCCACAACCCCTGTATCCTGAGAAAACGGGGGAGGTTTCCTGTTCAACTGTATAGTTGTGCCATTGCTCTACTTGGGAGCAAGGCTGCACTGTTGTTTCATACCACAACGTTCTCCAGTGCTGCAGGGAGTCAGAGACAGCCTGACATTACTACATGGGAGTTGAAGGGGGATTTTTACATGATCATTTTGTTACCAGTTGGTCTGTGTTTCAAACACTATGTTGCAGTCATTCACACTTTGTCTAATCAAAATTAAATGTCAAACAAAAATGAAACTGCAGCTAGGAACAACTATTTGATTAAATCTAGCCACCAGATATTAACACTGAAAGCCACTACAAGCGTCTTGTGGTTTTCGCTCACAAGCACAAGGCAGGTCTCACATCCCCAATGATGCAATTCTAGCACATGTGCAGATGTGCCGACCACACGCAGCACGTTGTCGGGCTGTATTTGCAATGCAATTTCAGTGCTTTCAAAATCTCACCACAAAAAAGATAATTTTCTCTTGAGGTATTTGCACAATTTTCTGTTTATAAAGTCTGTGGATAACTTTGAAAAGTCTCTTGCACAATCACATCACACACAATTTAAGTTTACTTATTTTGACAGAATTTTTAAGGCAAAAACATATTCTTTACGAGTAACAAGTTTATTTCAGCGCACTTTAATATCCCAACAAGTGTAAAGACAAGATTTCAGAAAGTATGTACAGCACATCCAGGGGCTTTTGAAGGTGCATGCACAGGCACATATGACATGTTTGGCCTTAAGCCACAGGACTGCATTGAGGCCTGCCCATTTGATCACTGACAGGGAATTCAAGCTGATGCAGTCTCCTGACGGCGCACACTTGACCGTAGGCCTTACGGCCTTCCGCCAGCTGCTGTACGGCAGGCATGGGCGGCAGCGCTGGCACCTGTCTTTGACAAGCCTCGGCATTCACACTGACTTTGGTTTCCTGAGGCCGGCTGCCTGGCAGTCAGGTGACAAATGCTAACACACACACTGCCTCTGACACACGAACACACATTCACACACCGCCAAACCAAATCTACTGAACCAAGAGGCACTTAAGTATGATCCCAACCACTTAAAAAGCATCAGTATCATAGTGAGAGAGGTCTTAGCTTCTCATGTCTCTCTGTCTGATAGCAAACCATGCCCTGATTCAGGCTGTGGCTTGGAGCTGTAAACCAAAGCTTCCCTCAACGCCTCTCACCCACCCGGTTATGCTCTAACCACTGTTTTTGCATACCGCTCAGCTTGTGTAACCGTTGAGTGGTTTTGCTCCAGCGAGACAAAGGCTGTGTAACAGACTAAGCAGAGGAAAGCCATCTAATGTCAAAGCAGTGCAAGAGTTGATAAACACAAATACAAGACACACTGACACTTACAGCAACAGATGCACTTCTATGTCAACAGAACAAAAAGCAAGAGGGGTGAAACTGGCAGTTGCACGAAGAGATTACTTGACACCAGAACCTGAAATTAGGTTACAGGTCTGCTCTTAGAGGGCATTTAATTACTGTCTGGTCACAATGTGGCTACATATAGAAAAAGTCTTCATTTAACACACGGGATGTGGAGGTGATGATAAACCTGATTGAGCTCTTGCTACAGAACACTGCACTGGTTCTCACTCTGCTGCCCAGTGGACCACAGCCACGTTTCCACACCTCATTTGCAAAGCAATCCCACTTCCCAATGCTCAGTGCATCTTTTTGTCATTTTCACATCCAAGCTCCATTTGTTTTGCCCATTTGTTTTGTGTAAGGGAAGTAAAGAACCAGGTCTCTAGGAACCACACTCCAGCCACAGAGCATCTTCACATGTACCAACAAACCCCTCAAGGAAAAAAAAAAAAACACACCCCTCACACCCATCCACCCCACAGAGCCAACACACATTCACCTCTCCCCCGCCTGACTAATGTGCCCTGACACTCGTACATCACCCGTAAATTGGCCAAATGAATTAACCACGGCCCCTGCTTAGCTTTACGGGCTTTAAATGGATTTTCTCCTCTCCAGGTCTGTCCAATAATTGCATTTATCCATCTTGTTGAAGCCGGGTTTACACACTCGCAAAGATCATGCCAATCCCCGGATACATTTTCCGCTCTGGTG
This sequence comes from Ostorhinchus rueppellii, assembly GCA_030068375.1. NCBI lineage: Eukaryota > Metazoa > Chordata > Actinopteri > Kurtiformes > Apogonidae > Ostorhinchus > Ostorhinchus rueppellii. Next base: position 15,973,948 of record JAQQZY010000012.1, read on the forward strand.
GCAAGAGTGTGAGAGATTTGTCATTGGATCATAACAGGTAATTCAAACAACAATTAGCTTGACGACTCCGCCGTATGTCAATGTCTGGCTGCTTGTTGGACAGGACCTGGGTAAGACCAATGAGGTGCCTCCAGCATCTTCATCTGTCTGGATATGTCTCTTTTTTTGTTGCCCTTCCCAGGCGTCTCAGTGTGGTAAATTGAGCTTTGTAATACTTTTTTTTTTTTTTTTTATCTACCATCCAAGCCTCCAGGTTAAAGCAGCAAACACCCACAGTAGGAGTTTTTATTGTTCACACACACACATACAGACAGAGCAGACAGGCAGGGTGAAGGCAATCCTGTGAACATCGACATCAGCGGGGGTCATCTCCACACTTGTGAATGTTTGAACAGAAGTGCATTAGACACTGGGGGGGCCCACAGGACAATTCAGCTATGTAAACATGCAGCAACTTCCTTCCCTCCGCTTCTCTAGGCCTGCACTGAGACAAGCCACTGTTTAAACAGCACACACAGCATTCCTGTGCCTGGGCCCCGGCCAGCTGCTGCATCCTCATTGCAGGCCTGCCTGCCTGAGCAGAGACAGATACAGGCCTTACAAGAAGAAGGGTCATCCAGAGTAGACAAAGGGCTTTTATACACATGCAAAACTGGACTCATCTAACAGAAATACTCCAGAGCCTCTGTGCTGCTACTTTAAATCCACACTGACCCCACACAGTAAAGAGATTAATTTTTGTAAGAATGCAGATGAGCACGTCTGTAAAGGATCCATCCTGAAATCTCAACAACTTTGCACCACCTTTAATGACGTAGCTGTAAATTTATCTTTATTGATATTTGAAATATGCGAAGTGTGGCGGCCAGTAAAGATACCAGGGGCAATAAAGGAGATAAAAAGTGTCCAGGTTCTAAAGGGCAGTGTGACGTGCATCACATGACATGCAGGCCACCCCCCCTTACTGGTGCCAGTCTAATCTCAACTTTCATAATGACTGAACAGGTTTGAGGATAATTTTATCTGAAACTAACTTTTGACTGAAATGCCAAGGCAGCACAAATGAATATGTTTGGAGGGTACCTGGTGTAAGAAGAATTCTATACATCAACATATCAGTTGAATGCTACTGAATTATATTTTTTAAAGTGAGAAAGCACATGGAATAAAATAAAGACTATCTAATATGTTACCCACAAGTTTTCCTTTTTTAAGCCACAAAAGAAGAGCTTTGAGATGTTCTTGTAATTTTTGGCCTTTGAGTTGCCCCACTTAAGTATCTTACAAGTCAAATTAGAAATTCAGTCTCGCTCTGGGTCTCAAAGCGAGGAAGTGAGGAAGCTGCTGGAAGACTTATGTTCCATTTTCAGGCCTGACCCATCATAACAGAAACCAGGATGTCGAATAATAACCCTACAACTGAGGAAGCTTAATACATGGGCATGTGCAACAGTAATCTACATTTAATATTTAACTCAGATATCCACTAAATCAACTGTCACTTCAGATTGGCTTTATTACAGAAAGACTACAATCATTACTTCCTCCCTGTGTCAGCGCCTCGGTAGTTGACACCATCAGCCAAGCAACGGTGAACTACAGGTCATTATTTCAATCACATGGCAATTTAAGGGTGACCAGATTGCATTGTCTTCCAGCTCAAGAGTGCCACGTTCCCCCTGCCTGTCAGCCTGTTCATTTGGTTCCTCTGTCTGTCCGCCTGTCTGTCTGTCCCCTCTGGCTGGTCGGTGAAGGCCACTCATCTCACCTCAGGACAGTTGTCCAAACAAGACACTCTATTCACTCTGACCCCTCAGGGAGGAAGGCAATTGACAATTCACTCAGTGCCGTGAGTCAATTTGTTCACTTTTGGAATTGACCCTGAACGCTGCTGACATGCTGGCCTCTCACTGGAGTGGAATGAATACACAAGTTGATGGTGGTAGCCGTTTTTTTGTTGTTGTTTTTTTAAACCACTGAAAACGTGCTAAAACAACGTCCATACATGTGCTTGGAGTTTCAGTGCAAAATAGAGAAAACAAATCCAATCTGAAGCTCTACAATATAAAGAATATGACACATGCAAGGTATGAATAAATGTACAAAAAACATTGTATACATCACATTTCTTAATGCTCCATTTTGAAACAAAATAAATGAATGCACTCGACACACCATTACCTGCACAATGGTTAGAAATTCAGTGCTCGCATGCTAAGCGTAGGCCATGTGTGGATGTGACAAGCTGTTCACATGAAATGTTATCTAGTGCAGTACACAAGTTGACAGCTGTCTCTTTACAAGAGGCGCATTATTATTGTGTGTAAATAGGTTTCTAACAGCTGGTTAAAGAGCTAACATGGGAATTTAATCTTAATCTGTTTTGCACTGGAATTAGTTCATCAACAAAAAACAAAAAAAGGAAGGAAATCTAACGCCATTCCACACTGCACGTCAGGGTAAAGGGGTTACATTTTATTAGCCTTGTGCATTTTTAAGTAATCTCTCCAACATTTTTTTCCCCCTCCAAATCCTGCCATAATCCACAGATTAGTAGATGAATTTATTTCTGCCTGCACTCTAAAACCTCCCTCACCTTTTGCAGGGAGTTATGAATCCAGCACCTTTAAGACAAACAAGCAGACGATCACCTCATTAGTGCACTCGCTCCGCTTCCTCAACGCACACAATCACATGCGCTCCTTGGAGCTTATCCCGCTACAATTAAAAGTTTAATTAGTAGATCAAAAATACACTGTGTGGAGTTTTATCACCTTAAACTCCTGCATTATGTGTTTAGCACACACAAAGTGCCTCCATTCCATCTGAGCCATTTTGAACAGATTATCTGCACACAGAATTTCTCTTGACTGCATTAAGACTGGAGATACAAACTAAGAACAAAACAAGGCAGCTGGGAAAAAATTGCATATATACTGGACATCCTAAGCAAGTGAACTACAATAGTATTTATGTATAGCGTCTGATAATAACACTGAAAACACGGCAGAATGGGGCATCAAACTGTCACAAGCACATAAATTGGCATTTTAGCCTCAAAACTGAAATTAGTGCATGAAGTTCTTGTGTTATCTAAGCTACTATTTGACTATTAATGTAGCAAAGAAAAGGGAAAAACAGATAAATATTTTTTAAAAAGACATTATCATGAATGGGATTCTGCTTCTGTGGTGCGTTCCAGAGCATTCTACCACATCCATAAAAGGCTGGTGTACCACAGGTGTTCAGTGCACACTGGCATGGCTAGTCATTATCTAGCCCGACATGATCATTAAGAGCTATGATGGCTGTGTGGCACCTCCTCCCTGTAGGCACACACATATTCACAAGCTGGAAAAAAAAAGAAAATCCAATAGAGACTCAAGCACTCACTATCTATCAGTTGTAAAAAAAAAAAAAAAAAAAGTTAGTGGGGGTGGGTGGGGGGGTTGAAGGGGGGAAGCTCCTTTCTCAACAAAAACCATGTCAGCTCTAGTGCACTTTGACCCTTCCCAAACGCACTCCACAATCCAAACAGAAGGCCGGCACCACCAGAATTCCTCCAGCGTCACAGCAGCGACCCTCTCACTCAGAGCTTTAAGGGCATTTTTTTTGATGAAGATGAGGGTGGGAAGCACGGAGGGCAACGTGATGGAAGGAGAGGGTGGGCTGTGGGTGTGTATGTGTGTGGATTCGTAGCCAGAAACCACACACAACATGCCTGCATGTCAAGCGTGGCTGAAAACTGAAACTTGCCTACTCCAATCTGTGTTCCTCTCCACTCAGTCCCTACTTTTTTTTTTTTTTTTCTTACGGGAAGATAAATGTGAAGCCTAGGGGCACTATTGTTTGGACATCTAACCAGGAACTGTCGCTGCTCTCATTGCCCTGGCATTAACAGCAATTATGCGCTCTATTCAGACAGCTTTTGTGCGTCCGACCCCCGGCCCCCCACCCCACTCCGCTATCGCCCCTCCAGTCACACACACACAGACTCAACACACATTTCCCGCTTCTCTGTGCCCCCCCCCCTTCATCTTGCCCCATGCTTCCCCTCCCACTCCGCTACTGGTGAACTCATTTGGCTACTGGAGCTCTCTGGTCCCATTATGAATGAACTTACAGAAATATGCACATTCAGGCAAGGAAAAGACGAAGCAGGGAAAAAGAAACACATACCACAAGTATTTCTCAAGTGATACCTAAGCTCAATTATTAACATAACATTCTGTGGCCTTCTTCTTTGACATTACTGTATAAAAAAAATATGGCTGTGCACTCTAAAAAAAAAAAACAAAAAAACTTGTTCAACGCAGAACAGAATGCCTCCCTAGAAAATAACCTTTTCTCTGTTCTGTAATCATGAAAAAAACAGATTATTAGTAATCACCTCTTGAAACCAGTTACTCCCAACCCCTGTCATAACCTTCATATCTATAAGATACAATCAATAGTTATTTCAACTTATCGTTTGAGCTGGATGCAGACTGCCAATGACATCTTAAATCTCCTGCAACCACCTTGAATTATCTTATCATATTTTCAATAACACTTTAGTTGAGCTACACGTGTTCAAATTGGCAGAGAGCGTCATGTTCTACCATCCGAAACTGTTACCATACATGAAATGTGAAATTCAAGGAGCTGACCAGTGATTAAAATACAGCAAAAATGCCATTTCTTTAGGCTTGGTAGAAATATACACTACAGTCAGTTGATGTTAACTACTTGTTCAATTAGAGTGAATTTGCTAGCAATTGGAAATAAGTGCAAATGTGCCATCTACTAACAGAAACCTGTAAATAAAGCAGACACGAGGGCATATACACACAGAATAATTTGATTTCCATGTTTCAGGGAGCTCTGTGAGCCAGCAGCAGAGCTAGCCTATATTTAACAGATGACAAAAGTTGCATTCCAGATGTACAGTACTATCTTTGTGTTGAGCTCTATAGAAATGCATGGGAGAAAGAGGCAGCATGGAGGGGAGGGGGGTGCGGCTGGGAGATGTGGGGGTTACACTGGGGCTTGGAGGGTGGAGGCTGGAGGGGGGGTGGGGGGCACCAGTGCACAGCTGCTAAACTAATGCCTTTTTTTCTTTGCAGAGAAACAGAAAAGCAGAGCGAGGAGGCTCAGTGACAGAAACAGGGAAGGATACATGAGGTGAAATTTCTTGTTTCTATTCTGAAATTAATTAAACAAAATTAAAAGTTATTCCATAAATAAATAAATAGAATAATTCATCCAAGCTGTAGTATGATCTCTTATACTGCAGACAAAATTAGCTATCAGATTAGCTGTCATTAAATTAAAAACAATGAAGTCAGTGACTTAATTAAAAAAAGGTTCAGCTCAAACCAGACCTGACTGCAGCTGAATATTAGCTACACCCAAACCCAGCACACACCGCCACCAGGGAACCACTATTCCCTTTGCACTAGTTAAGAATCTGATTAGAAACACACCCACAAACTGTTTTTTTTCCTGGTGTTTCAAGGAGAGTGACAGATCGACGGACTCATAAGCTCTCACGCAGCTCAGCTTGCCAACATCATCAGCATTAGACAATTAAGCCCCGCTAGCTGGAAGGAAAA
>JAQQZY010000012.1:16035805-16056098 GCA_030068375.1 Ostorhinchus rueppellii
ACACACACACACACACACACACACACACACACACACACACACACACACACACACACACACACACACACACAAGCACAGCTGGAGTATGTCTTTAATTGGAAGCTGTTTACTGTAATTATTTTAAGTAAGTCTGTTACACTATGCGAATCCCAAAAGAAAAATCATATTTAAGAGTGCCTTGACACCTTGACACTCCATCATCACGACCCTAGAATGTAAAAACACGTCTTTAGTAATGATTTTTAATTAGTAGCTAGCACTAAATGTACAAGGCAGGGGTTGAAACTGTGAACCATTTATTGAGGCTATATTTGCATGTCTTGTGTGTTTTGTATTGTTTTCTAGCATATATACTAAATTGGACAAAATCTAACAAACTCCAAATTTTCTGCATTAACAGAATTTAAAATGATTTTCCGTGTATCGACTAATCTGTGCAGATTCTTATTTTGGCTGAGTTTATTAGCTCCCCTTAAAGTCACAGGCCTTTTATTGACCCGTATTGACAAAAGTTATTTTTTTCTCTCTAGAAAAATTGGACATAAAAGATGGACAGATTTTTATTTGGAAGACCAAGGCTTTTCATGTCTGCCTGATTTTCGCTTTTTCTGTCTCCCTTTTTACTCCCTTTCTTTCTCCCAACTCAATGCAGAGAATAGCATCGGGGCTCTACAAGTTCATCCATTTTTTATTTGGCGGCTAACAACCCTGGCCAGCAGCAGCCTAGACTGGGACCCAGTTCACTCCCGGAAAAGTCTTGCGAGGAGGAGGAGCAGGAGGAGGAGGAGGAAGAGGGGGTTGCTGGGTGGGGGTGGGGTGGGGGGGCAGAAGAAGCGAAAGAGGTGAGTGAAGAGATAGAGAAAAGGAGGTAGAAAGAAGGAGAAAACTCAGCGTGGGAGGAGAGTGTGTGTATGCAAGAGTATGTGAGTGTGTACGAGATGAAAAGGATAGGGAGAGAGAGAGGAGGAGATGGAGAAGGAAATGGAAAAGAGACAGAGTGGGTGAAGGAGAAAGAGAAAGAGTGAATATATTGCAACTGTGTCTGGAATTTTTAAGAACTTTTTTTGCCGGCAGCAATTTCAGGTAGCTGCTGCAGCTTCTCCTCATCCCGGTGTGATGTACAGGTGGCTTTCTGAGCTCATACACACACACAGATCATTCCGTTGCCTGAACCCTTGCCCTCCTCAGTCTTCCCTCCATCTATTTCCATCCTCGTCTCCCTCCATCTCCTCATCCTCCTTTTGTCCCCTCACTCATACATTCAAACCCTTCATTCACTTCTTACATTTCCCACTCACCTTTTCTACTTTTCCCCCTCAACTCTTGTTTCTCCTTCCCTCATTCTAGCTGCAGGGCTGTGGTGGTACAAACAATATATATATATATATTTTTTCACCCTGTCCTCTGTGTTTGTCACATAACCGGTTTCTACTGTCAACAGTTCATATTTACTGTATAAGCACCACTCTGACTGATGAGCACGGCCTGACCAAACACTTCTATTATCTTAATCAGTTTGCATATTTGTTATTCTTGGATACAGATCCAGTAATACTGGAAAAACAGAAAAGGAAATGAGCCAATGTGACTCAAAAGTAAAAGGGATTAATGTGTTTTCCAGAGCTGAAAAATACAAATTACTACTTATCCGAGGATATAGAGCTAACTTACATAATGTGGGAAAAAAACAAGGAGGCATCACACACGAAGCTAGTACATCTGATTCCCTCTGAATTGAAATATTATCACAATAAAAATCTTCATGTCATGTCTTGGCCATAATTATCAGAATAAATATCAAAACAACATATTTTTTATATAAATTTGGAGGATGAAATGTATCTCTTGAGTGAGAGTTGAAAAAAACCCCCAGACAGTTACTTCAGGATTAAAATGAGAATATAGGGTTATATATTTGAGAGGAAGAATATTTAAAACAAATTCAAAGAAAATCAAAAAATTAAAACGTATAAATCACAAAGCAAAAAAAGAAAAAAAGTCATCCCTAAAGTTTCAATCAAAAGTAACTTACTGCCATGAGGTTATTGCAATAAAACATTTTATGATGACATTTATTGTCATTCGGTAACCCTGTTAGCAATAAAACACCTGAATTCAATGTGTCCCAATACTTTTGTCCGTATGATGTATATTTACAATGAAAGATTAAAATCTCAGTGTCAAATTTTTTAAAACAAAACTTTTAAAGGTCAAATCGAATAAAGCTCAATTGCATAATTCACAATGTAATATTTATTATTGCCTGTAAGAAAAAAAGGTAGAGATGGTAGTAAAAACAATATTGAATGACATCAAGTCACTTAGAATTAGCTGCTTGTCAGAGAAATATGAACCCCCTTGTAGCTAAAAAGACAAAAAAAAAGTACAGTCGTAGATTTTTCTGAGGAAAGGAAAAATGAAACGTCATGGTCAAGTTCTTACTGATCAATCTTTTTATAGAAATCAACATGTGAGTCTATGCTTGTCATTTGTTTTGCACCTGGACATGTGAATTCCTATACTCGCCGGTGAACTTAAACGTTACTTGGGGTCAGTGCCATAAAAAGATTCAATATCTCTACACCCTGATGACTGACATTCTTCACTCTTTCTCCTTTCTGCTAAGATTTCTCAAAACACAAAATCCCCCTTGTATACATTCTGTGCGGGCCAGAGGCCAGCTGCAGATCCGATTACTGGCCCTGGTGAAAAAGGGTGTAACTCTAGCCACTAGAGCTGCAGCCATGTAAAATTATGATCTCCATACATTTTTATTGGGCTTCTTTTTTTTTTGTATAGTGAAATCTCATTACAGCACATACATCATTTTGCACGCTTTAGTGCTCATTTTCACTGACGAGAAACAGTAAAGGAAGATGCAAGAGGGAAAAGTAAAGCAGAGTGGAGCTGCTTTGGGAGCGTCGGGACACCTGAGGCTATGGTTTATGACATCTGCACGCTTTGTTACAAACACAACATGGTGACAAAGATGGGAAGAAAAGTGGCTGCTTAGGCATCACACTGCGTTTCTAAATCTAATTATTAGCTTTATTACGTGTCCTTAACAGAATTTGTTTTTATGGCTTCTCCTTTTATGGAAACATGATAAGATGAATCTCTGTTGGAGTTTTTGTCAGTGAAGCAGAAAGTAATATATCCACTGCCTGACACTTAACACCGCATCTATTGTTGTGAAACATGACCTGACTTTGTCACATTTACTGTTGAAATACTCGGACTCGAAAAATAAAAAAAAAAAAGAATCACAACAGGAAGGGATTTCCGTAATGACCCTCTGTGTTTAATATCAGTTTAAGGTTCTTATGATTGGAGAAAGACGGCACATCTATTTCCTTATCAGGCATCGGCCACTGTAGAATTATTAGTTTGGTTTTGTTGGAAGTTGAAATCAAAGAACTTATCTTCACAAGAACTTGTCATGACAGCTTCATTTAAAGGAGGTACCTTAAACTTGTTTCTGCTGCAAAACAAAACTCTTCATCAGATAAATGCTTTAAACTCTTTGGGCCTAAAAAGACGTCTGTTTAGGATTCCACGACAGGGAAGCAATGAGGATATTAGTGTTTATGTCTGAGTCTTTTTATTAACTGGTAAGGAAGCTCCTCCGCATGGTGTTTGTTTGCCATTTTAAGTCAACTCTCCAAATATTTGCTTCAAATCCTGTGTGGTTTTAGTTTTGCATCCTGTGAGTCTCCAGATACAGAAGATGTTGCGATATTGCCCACCAGCATGCACACAAACACACGTAAGCAAAGAACATATACACATACACCCACGCACGCTGACCCTTTTCTTATACAAACGTACGAAGATCCTGCACTAGCCAAGTCACAGCCATGTTTCGCCTGCAAACATTCCTCTACATGTCACTTAAAAATCATTTTCCTATATGCTGCTGTTACATTCGATGCCAATTTTTTTTCCTCATGTCAAAAACATGCATCTGTCTGTACAATGATTTAACTCCATTTCATTAAATGACAGATGAAGCTACATTAGTGGCTTTAATAAGATTATATAAAAAAAAATTACTTGAACAGACTGTTGTAAAACATTATTTAGTATAAAAAAACAACATAAAACCATCACATTCCTATCTTCCAGGCTGTAAGATTCTGCATTTACTGAATTATAATGCATCTGACAAAAACTTTTGACATGCCTAAAAGACATGAGAACGTGTAACATTTGGAGGAAAATGTTGATGATGGGTCGACGTGAGGTCAATACTGAAGGTGGTGGACTGACAAACTATAACACTTTCATAATGAGGTATTGTAATTATGAATATGACAGCAGTTGAAGTTCAGCACAGCTTAAAAGTAGGATCATAAAAAGAGGCTTTACTCTCCTTAAGTTGGAGATGTTAACTTTATTTCAATTTGTCACAGATCTGTAATTTAGAACAGCAGGAAGTCTGCCAGTAAAGAAAGCAGCTGAAACTGGTTTCCTCTGTTGGTATTTGGAGGTTAAAGGTCATATTCCGTAGATAGAATGCAGACTTAACCAAGTAAGGTTTCATGTCAGGGCCAGTATTAAGCAAGAGAAGAAGCAGTTTCTTGAACTTGACCTGGTGTCTATCAGGCCACCCTATCCTGCAGGTACCGAAGGACTAAGTCAGCCAAGGGTCACAGTGTCAGGCTACGTTATGTGCAAGAGATTGTGAAATAGTGCAGTTTTGCACATGTGTGTCTGCATGACGGGAGTGTTGAGTAAAATGTGTGAAAACTAAAGGAGCGCGTCTGGCAATCTGATGTGAAATGACAGAACGATTAAGGATTACGTGAACTATCGGGTCCACCTTGCTGGGACATGCAGGTACAGATCACTTTATCCAGCTGGTGAGTAGAGCAGAAGGAGCGAAAAAGAGAGAGAGAGAGAGCAGGAGAAGGGGAGCGAGAGAATGTAGGGGTATAATGTCATCCCACAACCCCCCATTTGACACTACAAGGGAGGCTTTAGTCAGTCTAAATAATCCATGCTGTTCCATTAAATTTGCAGACTAGCTTCCCTAGTCCCTGTATCTAAGCTGAAAGAGACAGAAGAAAGGGGAGCTGGGAGATAAGAAAGAGAAGTTAGATAATGGCTCTAAGATGAAATCACGAGTTAAACTATGTTAAAGCCAGAATTAGATGTCCAGTCTTGAGAAATGAAATGGTTTTTAAAGAGACAGAAAGAGCAAAAAGGAAACAGAGCAACTGTCCTGGCCCGAGCCTTTGAGTGACACTGATTTCCTCATGATTGCCTACTTCACTTCCAAATCACTCCCCCTTCCCCAGCGCATGAAAAATAACTACTTGGAGTGTGTAGGAAGCCACCAGTGTGACATGCATTGTTGCAGTGCATTGACTTGTTGCTCCTGCTACATTTGCTTAGCGGTCTTGAGGCCCGATCAATAGACTGTGAGCTCTGAAGCCTTGCTAATAAGGGCCTGCAGCCATGCAGGGTCAGCCTTATGCGAAAACTTGAAGAAAAGAAAAAGAGAAAAGGAAAATGTAGAACAAGAGAAGGAGAAAGACAAGGGGCAAGCAAAAGAGAAAAAGAAAAACTTTGCGGGATGATGATGACAGCCTAAGCTAATCGCCTAAGAATTCTCCATCAGTTAATCGTTTTTTCCTTTCCACTGGAGGTAAACTCATGTGGAATTCTCTCTTTTTCTTGGCAGCAGTGTGGGCGTCAGGCACCATGAGAGATGCAGATTGCTACTTCACCTCTACTTTCCGGTGAACCACGGTTCAAAAGTCAAGGGGCATCTGGGCAGCTTTGGGACTTTCGGAAATGCAAGAGCCAATCCATATTTGCAAAATGCAGTTGTTAGACCTCAGGAGGACCCACGGTGCTCGACATGTATATCGAAGGAAAGCACTAATCTGAAGCATGTTAACATGATTATTCAGAGGGTAATTTTATGGCAAGCTTTTTAAAAAGCAGCTCTACAAACACACTTGCTTAATGGCATAATACTGTGTCTAATGTATGTGATTTTTGCTACTGGATGTCCCTCAGTCAAAATATTTATTTAGAATGATCAGCTTTGTTTATTTTTCATGATATATAATGTAAATTTGCTTTGTACAATACGAGACCTTTAATAAACAACTTATTTGCATCACGCATTCTTTCATTCCACCACTTCTACTTCTATAAATAAAGACTTTCCTCACAATACTTGCAAAACACTGAAACTTAAAGTACAGTTTAGTCTACAACTGCATGACTTATACACTACCGAAAGCAAAGACAAAATGAAAACAATGAATTGATGAAAACTCAAAACTCTGTTAAGGACAGGATGCTCCCCGGAGTTTTGGGACATGTGCAAGTTTAACAAAAACATTGTTAAAGGATATGAACAGATTTTTTTTTTTTTTTGTTTTTGTTTGTTTTGGTCAAGTCAATCCACCTGGTCACAGCGGTCCTGATGCTGAAACGGAGATGGGCATCAATTCCCTTGAATAATCTCTATCTGTGGCTGTACATTCTGCACATCACAAGCCCACTGTGGAATGGTATGGGAAATTCATGGGGGAACTGTCCATCAAATATTAACGATCAAGTCGAGCGGAGAGGGTTTTCTATCTGCTTTTTCCCCTGGCGTCTATGGTCACCGCCACACTAGGAGACTTCCAAAGAACCAAAGAGAAAAGAAAAAGATGGAAAGAGACAAAGGGCAAAGAAGGGTAAGGAAAAGGCTAGGAGGGTGTATAGGTGTTCGATATTTTCTTTTGAGCGGCCAAAGCCAGGTTAGATTCAGCAGGAGCAGGGTCTTGATACATAGGTCCCAGGGTGTAAACACAAACTTGTACACTGTTTGTGTCATTGTTTTTTCCTCTTTCTCAATACTTCTTTCTGTTGTGTTGTCTGTTGGCGATGTGGGATTCTTGTGCCTAGTGACAGATGTGAAGGCAAGGTGGCTTTTTACTGGCAGTGGAGCTTTTAGTTTTATTCTCACAGTTTTTTTACTGTTACAACAAACTCGGGGCCAAAACTATAAGCAACACTGAACTGAACTGACAGACTTTAGTGAAAATGATGTGCAAAATATGAACTTTATAAGATGAAAATGAAGACTTTTCTCTAGAGAAACAAAAAACCCTTGAGGGTAATGGCTGAAGTGAGAGGTCTTTTTTTAGAGAATGTAAATCAGATGGCACAAAAATAAACCATGAAAAGGAGAAAGAACAGAACAAAACCAGAAACAAATGCTTATAATTCCATGTAAATATGCAAACCCTTATAAAGGAAAAAAAAAAAAAAAGAGACATGATGATGGAAATATTTAAGCAGCTTGTCAATGGGGCCCTGTTCTCTGTCTTGGCCACAACCCTCACAACACCTCCCTGAAATACCAACATCCACCATCACAGCATAAGTGGAAGTGCAGGGTCAGCAGCGTCCCCTCTGGCCTTGCTGACCAACAGATATTCTAATAATCACCTTCCTTCTGTACTGTCAGGCCTGCAACCAATGGATCCCTCGTCCTGCCTTCACCCTCCATCTCCACTTATACTAGGGGCTTTACGGAGCGGTGCTGCTTCGATACATTAAAACTGCTGCCCCATGATCAAACGAGCAAATACCTCCCGGGTCAGCAAAGGGCTACCCCACGTCAGTTAACAATGCAGCATTTAAACATCAGTCGTATGCAAAGCGGCTGGTACACAGGGGAGGAGATGGGCGGCAGGAGAAAGCAGAGAAGCAAGGCCTGGACTGGTGAGATAATGAGTGCCGGAGCACATAGGAGAACATCAGCAGCTATTTAATGCTACCTTGTCAGCTCCTACATAGCTTTATGATGAAAATATAAGATGTAAGGCTCCATCAACATCACAAAACAGATGAACTAATGGCTGAGCGCATATACGTCTGAGTTAGAACACACAGTCAACACAAAATGTTAGACTGCTAAAATGTAACAGCGGTATTTCTAAAATATCCGACAAACGCATGATAGAAAACACTGCGTTTACAAAGCTGGTCTAGTCATACAAATGCATTTCACTTCTGCCATAAATAGTTTGACATTTTTTAATCTTAAAGCCCTTGGTTATTTTGTTCCAGTGGAGATCATTTTAATGTAACGCGAAGAAATGGATTAGCCGATAGCAAAAGCTTCATTCATTTACACTGAGTTATGATCAGAAAATAGCAAAGATAAGACAACATTCATAATCATCCTTTCAAAATGCCACTTTCATGTTCGCTCTTCTTTGCCTCGTTCAGTGAGTTTTAATGGTATTGTTGGTATTAGCTTAGCGCTGCAAACTTTGTTTCATTGGTCAGGTGTTTTATTCAGTTATTCGTGACATGTTGGTCTTAGACAGGTAGCTTTTTTTTTTTTTTTTTTTAGATATTTGCCCATTTAAGTGCTTGTTTAGATTGTGCTCTGTAGTCTGAGAATTGTGTTGTTTTTTTTTTAGTTAAGCTGATGTTCTTCTAGTCACATGAATGGAAAGAATGTATATACTACTACAAGCATTGTGTAGCATTACCGTGGCAACAGTGATGGAGCTATGGCTGCCTCAGGTACCAGGGGTTACTGGGCTTAAGAGGCTACTACTTACAAATACAGAGTAGGCTGATCTTTTTTTTATAGCTTCATATAACACAAAAAGTCTATACAATACATTTTGGACAAAAACAACATAAGTGTCTTAATACGATACTGGGCTGATGCGTGCAGCTAAAGCAGCTTCAGCGTGGCTTGACACGCATTCTACAAGTCTTAGAATTCTACAGGCGGGATGGACCACCATTCTTCAAAATGATTTTCTGTCATTTGATGCATTGATGATGTTGGTGGAGAGCACTGCGTAACACATCAGCCCTGTGTTCGAGCTGGATGAAGTCTGGTGACTGAAGGCTGTGGCATATGATTCGCATCATTCTCATACTCAGCAAACCTTTTGGTGACCCCTTCATGCCCCGTGGATGAATGCATTTATATTATGAAAGAGACCACTCCTATCGAGTTTTTCATCTGTCTCTATATATCCGTAACAACTGGACATTACGTATCTACATTTTGGGGGGAAGCATCATTTTTTAATGTACGGATCCCTTTAATAATGGAGCTTAGAGGTGAAGAGGTGAAGAAGAGTTTTTTTTTCTGGCTTATCCCTCTCTCCCCCTGCCTACTGCTTGGTTAACCGAGTGACCTGCTGTCAAAGGAGCCTTTGTGAGCGCGCTTTGGCGGAAGGCCAATCAGATCCTCCGGCTTGTCTGTCTCAGAGAGGAAAATGGCGCCCCTGGTATGCCATCAGTGGCAGAAATGTGCAGACAGTCTGACTGCTGAGGCAGGCTTGGCTTGCCGTGGCCCTTCCAAAACTATGCCGGAGGAATTACCTGCTTGGCCCTTGGCCAGAGGGACTCATTGTACAAGGGCCATGGTTATTCATCTATTTATTCACTTACACCTCATACACATGGGCGCATTCAAAAACATTTCACCTTCTTAAAGTTCATTCCCACAGGATCTGACGGCATTTTTGTTTGAACCAGCCAGGTATAGTAAGTGCAATAGAAGCCCATTTAAGGAATCTGAGTGAAGAGATCAGATTTGTATGGATTTTTACAGCATTTCAAAACTGAGTGAAAAAAGCAAACCACTCATCTTTTTGGAACAAACAAACTACCTTAAAATATCTTGAAATGACTATATTACCTACTACCACCACTGTCTATACTGTATGCCTGTATTTGGGCACAATGGTAGTACAAAATAAATATAGGTACAGGAACTTTGTTTTCTTTATTTAAAGTTTAGACTGCATGAGATTCCTGTTCCATTTTTATCCTATAACTACAGAAAACATAGTTTATGTCAGGTTGGGGGGGTTAACTTTAGGTGGTACTGTGGGATCAGTCTCCCAAATGCAAAGAGGAATCAAACAGTAAAATGAACACAAACACAACAACAAGAATGCAAGTTCTGACAGGGCCCTGGTTTATACTAAACAGAGATCACAACCTGCTCACTGTACAATCCCTGTTCATTTCCAGTATACAAAACCTGCCAGAGACAAATACATCTGCTCAACAAAGTGCCACTTGTGACACATCATCGGAGGAAGCAAGTGTTTAGGCTGCTGCTTCAGAAACAAACTTCTGACAGCAGGAGATGATGAAACAGAGCAGATCCCAAATTATTCTTGTGCTCCTCAGAACCTGCTTAACCTGCTGCAGCCTGGAGCGTGCCCCTCACCCTCCCCCTGAGAGAAAGAGAGAAAGAAAGCAAAGAAAGGGCCAGAGAGTCGAGAGGAAAGAAGATAGAAAAAGGACTGCGGGGTAATACAGGGATGCTAGAATATTTAATATTACTTAAAACTATGAAGCTCCACTAAGTAAATACCAGTGTCTTCTATTGTTTACTGGTGTATAGAACATGTACGTACACACAAACCAGAAGTCCACCTCGCAGACAAACATCTCCTAAAGTACAGTCACTTACTGTACTGTGCAGGCACATTACAAATGACACACTCATCTGATCATAAACCTGCACATGTTTAGACCCAAACAGAAATGGCATTCTTGGCAGGGCTCATGTGTGTCTGCTAGCTCAACGGGTGGGGTGAGGAGGATAGTCGAGACTTGCTCATTTCACACTGAGAGGTGAGCCAGAGAGCAGTAACAGAATCTAGCCATAAAACATGGAGGGAGTGGAAAACTGGTAGGGTGGGGTGGGTGGAGGGGCATGACTATAGCCCATGGTATAGTATGTGTCCAACTGCCACCTCTTTTAGACTCCCTCCCACATAGTCTTTTTCACAGTTATCCATTATCAAAACCCCCTGTCTCTGTGGGCATGTCTGACACACAAGAACCCTCTGGCATGGCGGCTCTAACCCTGGGTGCCTGATGTAAACAAAGCAGGTGCAAATGTACGCACAGAATTGATTATTACCTCCACTTAGGGATTTCTTAGAATTTAAGGATTGTGTTTCTGTGCTTTAAAGTCTCCTTAAGATCACTCTGTTTTTACAAGAGGCTGATTTTGATTTTAAACGCTCTTGTCAGTTCATTCATCAGATTTCGTTAGGACGTAAAGATTGTCATTTCACAATCTAAACAACAGAAGAAAAACTGCAACAAAACCTTAAAATGTTTGCGGTTACTGTAACAATAAAAAGAAAAAAAAAAAAGGAAAAAAAAGGGGGAAAATTGCTTATTGGTCTAAACCTACCAGCATGGATCTCTTGATATTTCTCCTTTAGAACTCAAGGTCTCTTTTAATTTAACCCTTTCAGTTCTACGGCATTATCAAAGTCTGGGGTTCTCAGAAGGGGGTCCACACCTCAAACGGTGCCAGTGTCGACAGAAATAACCCTTATCCCCATCTTCCCCTTCATTTGGGTTAAGTGCAGTCCACGCGGGGGGAGGTAGTTCCACAAGAGAGGAAAAAGGAGAGGGGAAAAGAAAAAGAGCATGATCTAGGTTTTTTAAAGGTGAATAATCCTGTCAGTGGCAGCAAACTAACATTACCAGGACAGTTACACAATATGCATTTGATAGGTAAGACCTCTGGATCTCCTCGTCAGAAAAAACGGGGTCATCAGACAGATCCAGAGGGCATTCGTTTGTCAAGTGTTCCAGTGTGTGTGCCATTCTGAATGTGAAGCGGATTTCACGGGTTATTCTATTCTCGTCTCCAGGCCACAGTGGTGTGTAAAATGAGAGGGAATGCTATGTTTTGGGAAATCTAATTTGAGGCCTGTGTTTGTTTTCTCGGCCTTATTTTGCAACTGGGAGGCTGGCTCCATAGCGGCACAACTCTCTTTTCCCCTAGTTTCACAACAACTACGTCCAATACTAACATCCAACAAAAAAAAACCCTTATACTCAATTGAGGCAAGGACAATATGATGACACGGGTCTCTTTTACTTTTCTGTTCACTCGTTTCTCTCGGTTTCACCACAGAATTAAGCAGATAGTTAATTGGGAGGTTATTCACGATGTCACAGCAACATATGCACACATACATACATATAGATGTATTTAAAAAACACAAATATTAGCAGCCATCTTTTGGCAGCTAATTGCATCGTGCTCCCTGTGGGAGGAGAGAGGGGTCCTTGGTCGATAATTAATCCTCGTTTGGAAAAGTAAATGACATTCATTAGGAGGGAATCGAGCCAAGTGCCATTATTTACATGGCAATAATCTGGAGCGTGCTGGTGGCGCTCTTTTAATGTTACAGAAATAACTCTGGGACAGGGGACAAGTACAGTTGCGTTCCTGCCTTTTTTCCCGTGTCTTCGCACCAAGGAACAATTAGGCCCAGGCGAACAGATGGGGACGCCTCTGAGTGAGAAAGCTCCTCTGAACAACTCTTCATCTCCTTCTTATCTCACTCCCTCATCCACATGCACTCAGGCATGCAAAGGCACATACACACAAATACACAGGCAAAAATAAAGGCAAATACACTAATCTGAGCTTGCACTTCAGTAAGATACATGCACACACATTCAGGCACACAAAAGAGCATCGTGAGCTAACTTTTAACATTAACTGTTGAAAGACAAGCCTCTTACAAGAGACCAAGCAGGAAGAACTTTGAAAATGTGGGCACACTGAAAACAGTGTGCTTATTCACTCATTGCTTTTCGGTATTGATAAAAACAAGGTTCTACATGGCAAATGTCATCTACTTTCTACTAAGAAAGCTCTGTTTTGATACACCAGTTTTTATTTACTTGTGAAGTCTACAGTTTGAAATTCTAATAAGAAAACTTCATATTCCTGAATTGTTATGATAGTACAAGCACATGCCTCGTACATATTTACTGAACAAAACACAACCAATAGCCATATGTGGTAATACTACTAAGGTTGGCATAATGATCAAAATGTTACATATGGGTCATTTGTTACATGACTTGAAGATTTTCACAATGGTACTAGCCACTGCATAATGCACTGTTATGGATGTAGGCAAGACTGGAAAGCAATGAATGCAGAGACAAAGCAGATTCATATCAAAATGGATCACAACTCAACAACTCTGTTATGAAAGACATGAAGAGAGAAAATGCACAGAAGAAGAATTTTATGTGGTCAAGCCTAAAATATATATTTTTTAAAATGTAAATTAATTAAAAACTCACCTCAGGTTTATTTCTTGAGTATTTCTAAAACTCTTTCAAACAGTAGCATTAAACTGTATTGTGTTTTGCGTGTCAAAGTCAAGTCTGTGTCACTTTACAACACATCGTCCCTGCAACTCACTTAATCTCTTTTGAGGATCATCATCTTTGCTGACCTGGATTCTACAGGGTTTCTCACTATCAGGCAGCAGGTCACTGATATGAAAACTTACACACCTGTTATTGTCCAACCTGTTACCCATCTTTGTCCCGCTAAGTACAATGATTAAGGTATCAGTGCTTGGGGAACCAGGTGACAAAACAGGAGACAGAACTGAGCGTATAGATCATAGCCTCATAGTTTCAGTGTGCCCTTTGCCTCAGTGGACATAGGGGATTGTCCCTACCCCCTCTGGTCATGCCAGTAGACAGGGAGTGATCCATCAGACAACATAACCCCTCCTTCACCCATAAGATTAGGTAACAGCATCTTGTGTTTGGTGACACCAAGGAGGCAGCCGTAAGGCCCCGCAGGGCCTCCTCCTCCATCATATTCTGTTACATTTCCCAAACAATGAAACCTGTCAAAAAGACAAATACTAAATATCTCTTCATCCCTCCTTATTCTCAGAACTCAATCTTAATCCATCCCTAAACTAGTTATATTCATAACAATAAGTAAACCATGTTATTACAAAAAAAAAAACAAACAAAAAAAAAACAACACCTACACAGTGGAACTTAGCATTATTTTGCAACTTTTTTGCTCTTTCCATAACTACTGAATTAATGAATGCATAATGGTGTCTATTCTGTAAGTGATCTCTGTCTTCCATTAGTGACCAAACTTAAGATTAAGCCTTGCCCTCTTTCCTCCCTCGATGCTGACCAGATGCCAGGCTGATATTTTAGCTATAGGGAAGACTGGGGCCTTGCATGACCTTTCATGGGCCGAAGGGAAACTTCCCTGAGAAATCCGATAAGATCCAAGGTGCAGGCCTCGCTAATTCGTTCGTCTAGCTTGCCACACTTCTACGACCTCTTTTCCTTTAGCCACCCCCCACTACCCCCCAATCGATCTGCTTATCTCCTGAGATCAAAGGCTCACACCGCCGTTGTACATTTAGCCTCAACTGGGTCCTCCCACATCATGTCTAAATATTAATGATAATAAAGTCTCACACCCATCTCTGTGTCAGGCAATTACAGCCAACATTGATCCTCAGCTCTCTGCTCCAATTAGAACTCAGCGCTCGTAATGCGTCCTGGCACATCAAAGGATAACAGCCATTGATCCAGTCCTGGATCTTAACATTTACCGTTAGAAGAGAGGGGCAGGGATGTGGTGTGGCTGTGGGGGGAAGCAATATTCTGACTCAAGAAGAAGAAGAAGGGAGAAAATAAATCATTTTATCCAGCCAGTCAGGTAACGGAAGTGCTGAAACTCAGATGGTAAAACATTGCAGAAAGGACTCAATAATAATGGACATTCTGATTGCTTGGAGGGCATCTTGCTTCCAGGAAGACACCTTCACAACACCAAGCACTGATATCTTTCCTCTTTTCTATTACAACAGATATCTCACAATTTTAAAATATCAAATGCTACATAAAACATATTCAGGAAGGAAGTAAATAAGGTCTAAAGAGAGGCTGAGACATTCACTGATAGTTAACCTAAGGGACAATAAATCTTCAGCTGCCTATTACCTCATTCTTGCTGCCAGACTCAATATAATGCTAATTTCAAGTATATCAATGACCTTCTAAGTTGAGAAAACCACATTTAATAAAACCAAACTTGAGGACAAAATCTCTGGGAATTTCTGATGAGGTTTATTCCACACGGGTCTCAGCGGAAGGCAAGAATGACTTCAGTGAAACATGAGTTAGCATGTCTCCTCCCACATTTATGTCTTTAGGCCAACTAACCCTGACAGTTGACCTTTCTGACACCTTAAAGTTTGAGAATAGGGAAACATTTTACAACACTGTATAGCACACAATACACCAGTCTCCAGCAAAACATGCTCGTAGACAGAGAAACTGAAACAACAACGGGGTAAAATTCGACCCATTGACTCAATAGACAGCGACACGTCACCATTAAACCGGGGACATTCCTTGCACAAATGAAGCTAAACAATCCCACTGTTGACACCATTATTTGACAGGGCTTGTTATGCGCTTTCTCTGCTGGATTGATAGCTCTGATAGTCCCGGCTTCGGGCACGACCTCACAGTCGCCTTTGTCACTGGAGCTGGAGGAAGGCTTGTCCATTGCTTGGCCTTACAATGCGACTCTTCATGGCACCATAATACACTGAAATACTGTGCAAGTGGAATGCAACCCAGTTGTTTGTATACCTACAACTAATTGACTAACCGTGACTGGCTTATTGAGGTCAAGCTGAAATTTGCTGTGTAATAAGATAACAGAAAAGAAGAAATGAAAAGCAGACACAAAGTAATACATTTATCTCCTTCCATTTCAGTAATAGTGTGAACATGAGCCTTGTATGGAACAACACCTGGATAAGAGTTGTAGACTGGTGTCATGACATAATGAGGTTCATTCCAAGGTCAAGCCACATGAACTATGTTTCCAAGTTTAATGTCCATATTTATGGCATAAGCGGATGGCTGAGACACTCTGCTGTTTACACCTGTGTCTGGCATGCATCTCCCAGCTCTAGCTGACCACATTTATTTGGATTTCATTAGTACCTATCTCACCTCTGCCAGAATGTCTACACACAGTTTTAACACCAGTTTGCCACTAAATGACTGTCGTCGTTTCAGACAGAGTAACTATGAAAACCGAAATATTTCAAGAGCTAACATCAAAGATGGTTGCTCATATACATGTATGGACGATTCCGATTCTACATTGGTTCTCCTCTGTTTGTTCAAGGGTCGGTGTGATGTCATTAAAACAAGCACTGTGTCCTGCATTGAAGAGATATTTTCTTACTATTTTCTTACTACTATTATTATCAGTAGTTGCTTTTCCATTAGGCTTATGTGCAAAACTTTACAGATGTTTACTAAATGTCGAAAAAACACAAGCGCGTAATGTTGGTTTTTCCATTAAATCTGAAAATCGATTATTTATTTATTCTTGCGAGATGGCACGAGAAGTCATTCCATAAAAATGGTGAAGAATGTAAACGTCATGTTGATTTACTGATATAGTCATTATTATTATTATTATTATTATGTACTACCCCTCTATCCTCTATCTATATTCTAAATTTAAAAAAAATATATTCCGTTTCCTGGTGTGTCCACACATACCGCACCATATTTCTTTTAAAATTCTTCTTCTTCGCTTGTTGTAACGTCTGTCAACATCGGCTTTTTTTTTTTTTTTAAATTCACATGAGTCTACTTGCAAAAAAAGGTTTCTCCATTGCAGTTTAGCAAAATATACCAATTTTGCAACGCCTGAAAAACCACCTCTTGCCAGTGCAAAAACCTTTAATCCAAAAACAAGAGTTTTGGCAAAATTGTCATTTTTCCATTAGGTAAATGTTTATGTGCAAGTTACATTTGCCGTATTTGAGGGTAAACAGAAAAGTGACGAGTGACAACACAGGATGCATTAGTGTTCATACTTCAAAAAAAAAATCTGCTCCAAAGACCAGCTCCACCATTGGAATGAGAGCTCAAATCACAATCACAGGAGGGCTGGGGGATTGGACCAACAGATCATATGACAATGTTTTGAGGCAAAATCACATTCCATGATCTGAATCACAATTGTATCACTCTTATAAAATGTGAGTCACAACTACAATTATCTTCTCTGGTTTTTCTGACTGTGTGTGATGAATTTTTGTTGTTGTCTGTCTACAAACTATGTACTGTTGTATAATTTCGGACTAAAATTACTACAATATCTGACAGCCCTAGTACATCATGGCGGTTGTTCCATTTGTATTGGGTATAGTCCACTACTGTATAATCTGATTGTCCAAGACGCATTTCGAAAACCAAATGCATACAGGGTCTCTAAATGTCCTGTCATTAAGAATAATAATGCTGCTGAAGATGTTTAAAATGTTTAGGAAATGACTAAAAAAATTCCTCTTAACAGCTTCAGAATTCCACCTTCACAAACCAGACATTCAGTATAATCACACATAAATCAAATGCTAACCACTAAACTTCAACAGCCTTAAGCCGCTTATCAAAGTCTATAAACCCTTATCATCTTAAGCCTTCTTTTAGTATTTGTTTATGTGTACTTTTCCTTCTTCTCGACCCGCTGTCCTCTGGCTGTGGTATCCCTCACTATTATACGGTTTGCTAACATGGTGCTTTGCTTCGACTGTACCTCAGTCTCTACCAAACGATGTAATTAAAGATTGGTGAAATGAAACCAGTGTTTAGAAATGGTTTATGTCAAGTCTGTCCTGAAATGCTATACCACAGGGGAACTTTTAGATGGGACGGGTGTGTGTCCATGTCTTGTTAAATAAAATAGAGTCTTGGCCACATGAGTTACACAAAAACATCGAACCGACAGAACCTCAGTGTCAGCCAGGTCAAAAGACAAATCAGCGACACAATGCAGCGCAGCACTGATGGAAGCAAAACATTTGTTGAATATCAGGCTCTTCACATGTGTGTGATACTCCGTGATGCAGTCAGGTCAGCTGAGGAGAATGAGGGGATTGGCGGGCTCCACAAACAGGCTGGGAAAATGACACTAGGATGCTAGGCCAAGACATCAATGTCCTCACAACTTCCCTTCAACACTAAAGCAATGTTAGCCCTGGCGCCATCTGAATATGGGGTGGGGGTTAAAGTTTACACAATGGCTGACAGGATGTAACCACGTGACCAAGCAAAGACTCCAAAAATAAACAAAAGGTGCCCTATATTTGAAGAGGCAAGAGTTTTCAGTTCGCGAAGTGATAGTTTAGAAAAATATGGAATTTATATAGATGTTATTTATCTTGCAAAGATAAAAGCCACATATGGTATTTTCAATAAGTTCTGCTGTACATAATTTTTCATATTTTATACCTAAAGCAAATGGTGTTACAAAGACTCCATGAGTGCAACAAGTCAGAGGTGAAAAGTTCACAGCTCCCTGATGACCAAAGCACCATAGAATTAAAGCAATAATGAGCACAAGGCCATGTGATATTCACAATTTTCTGGTTACATTAGTTACATTAATGTTGTAGGCTCATAAATCTGTATTTATTTTTGCCAGTGGCAGAGAATATAATTGAACCTGAAAATAACACTCTATTGAAGTAATGGCTTGGTAGGTCAGCAGTTTCATTTTCACAGCCTTGCAAAAGCTTTGGAGAATACAAGATGAACAACTGAAATTTCTGACTGTGAAGAAAAACTGGATGTTTGTAAATAATAATAAATATTTTATTACTACAGGGATACTTGCAAATTCCAGACAGAAAACAACAAACATTTTAAAAAAGTGGTCAGTTCTATTAAAACCCTCCTTGTGTTACTGACCATAAAAAGGTGTTGGCTGCTGAATGTTAGAATATAGGAAAGAAAAAAATGTTTCACTGCTTCTTCTGTGTAAGTTTGTTTAAGCTGAGACAGATCACGATGGGATGATGTTGACCCTTGAGGTGCAAACTAAGATTCCTGTCGCCACAGAGACGTGAAGATCGTGGTATGAGCGGGGAAATCTTCCTTCCAGCTGGCAGCCGGCCTGGCCTAGCACCAGGGTGCTCAGCCAACAGTTTCGTTCCTCTGTTAGACCCCCCTCCAACACCTCGTCCTCCACAGACCGCTGGATGCCAGTGTGCCTGGCTGGTATGGGCCAAACAAGCCCCAGCCATCAGGCCAAAGGGGCAACAGAGCTGCTGCCAGCTGGGCCAGCACTTCACGGCCGAGCACCACTCTCCAAACAAACAGTGCAGTGGGCCACAAGCCCACAAGGCAACATGGAACCTGTCATTACCAGCCGTGCATGGCTGGTTCACTCCCCAAAATCCAAGCCAGGCCAAGGGCTTGAACGTGTACTGCACTTGACTTTAGTAAATTTCTCAGCCAGTATATTTCATAGGAAAACCGCACTTCCAGATTTATACTAAATGATCAATATCTAAAACTTTACACATCTATTTATGCTTGAAAATAATTCTCATTGTTACTGTCAATACTTGTTACAATTGTAAGAACAAATGAAATGCATAAACGATAAGTTCAAGACGATTACATATGGGTAAAAAAACTTGAGAGTGGAAAGACAACGCCTGCCAAAAAGTCTCTTTGGATTAACTGCATACCGTCTAATTATACAACATCTACAAAACTTCCTATGGCTCTCAGACTAAAAATGAACTCTATGGGCATTGGACCTTAGTAGGGTTTTCTCCACTGATGAAGGATCTACAGGCTTTTGTGGCATAACTCTGCTTTGTCCTTACCACTTTGGCTACAAAAGATGATGGTTTGAGGCATCTGTCATGAAAAAGGCCTTTTCAACATCACTAAATACTAATCAGTCAAAGGGAGGACCGTTGGGATCCAATGTCCAACCATTTTTTGACTGGAATGCACAACTGGGATCAAGGCATGTAGGGAGAGACTACAAAGTAACGAACAACACAAGTTGTGTTCAAACAGTCTATATCATAAATTTGTTAGTTGACGCAAGGAAATAGCGTTTTAATACGTTTAGTACATTAAATAAGTCAGAGCATAATAATATTGAGTCTAATTGCAGTCGTACTGATTTTCTTTACCTTGTGTTTATGTTGAGGCATGTTTAACCTGTTTTTCCTAAAATAAGCCAACAAATCTGTAGCAGGAATGCATGATAGAGTAACCTTTCTAATGTGATTTTCCTCATAATCCAGAGCTAATCACATGCACTAAATTGATTAAAATGATGTGATAAGTACACTTACAGCTCAGTTATTGAGCTGCATACCTGTCTTTCTCGATAATCTCAGGTATTTTTGTAACACTTTTCCTGCAACTGAAAACTACCAACTTGGATAATTAAAACAGACAGCAGCAAACATTGAGAAAATACTATTAAAAACTTCAGGGTGCTCATTAATTCACAGTGACACTTAAAAATATAAACAAACAAACACACACACACACACACACACACACACACTTTTTGCAGTCTGTGGGCAGATCTCTTTAAATACAGAGCTACAAAGTTGGATGAAGGAGTTAA
>JAQQZY010000012.1:16056198-16071921 GCA_030068375.1 Ostorhinchus rueppellii
ACACACACACACACTTTTTGCAGTCTGTGGGCAGATCTCTTTAAATACAGAGCTACAAAGTTGGATGAAGGAGTTAAGGAGTTGGTGATTTTTGTTTAGAAACTTAAATGTCTGACATTAAGATTGGATTGTTAACTGCGACTGTAGAAATATAAATGAAGCTTTTAGCTTGAATATAAAAGACTTAATGTTGTGAAACAATAAAATACTTCAAGATCTGAAAAAGATTTTTAATCTTTACTGCTATTGAGTAATTATTGACTAACAGCTAAAATGAAAAAGAAGAGAAATGTTTACTTCATATGTTGTCATATTTTTCTTATAGGTATTCAATAATTAAAAGAGAGACTTTTTGATACAGCAGAATGTATTGTGAGAGACTGGCTCTGGCTCAAATACAATTTTTCAAAGCCCTGTTTTCTAGTGTACTTGTCAAAACTTGTGTTTTGCACTTCACAGCAAGCAACAGCAAACCAAAGTAAGGGATGGGTGGGGTGATGGGGTCTGTCCTTTTTCTTTCTAGCCCTTGGGATGCTGAAAAAAAAAAAACAAACAAAACTAAAATACAACACACACACACACAAATCTATTTTTATGTTTTGTATAAAAACAGCACTCAAGGTTAGAAGCTGTTGCTTAGAAAAGGGACAAATCTGTTGTTGAAGTACGTTGACGGGAACCCCTCTTGAATCTCGATGCCTACAAATGCTTCGCCTTACAACCTTTTCACTTCCTTGAAAAAAAAAAAGGTCTTCTTTTTATTGTGTTGCCCATTGTGATGAAGGGGATCTTTTATGCCATCAACAACAGTGCAACAATGGACTGCCTTTGTTTCATTGCACCATCCTAGGGTCTGATAGAAAGAGATACAGACATACAGAGGCACAGTAAATGATTGATGGGTTCGAAGAAAATATTAAAAAGAAGATAAAAAAAAAAAGAAAACAAGCAAAAATTCAGTATTTGTTAATATTTCAAGCTTTCGCACCCTGTCAAAGAGAGAGATCTAAGGGGCAACAACAATAACAACGAAAAAATACACTTAACCATCTATCATGATGCAAACACGACCTAGACAGTTTAGTTTGATATTGTCTGCAAAATATTTGTTGGGAATAAAAATCTATACAGTAGATACTGTTACGAGCGATAACAAGTTGGATAAATGTAGCTCCAAAACATGCAGCGTTAAGACCAGCACTTTGTTGTGTGTATATGGTTGCTTCTATAAGACTGGGTTCATTTTGGTACCTGGCACTTAGCCAGCTTTTTTAGACCCAATAATAAAAGAGAAATGGAGACATATTTCCCCCCAGGATGTACCTAAAGATGACCTCAGATAAATGCAAAAAAAATTATGCTCTTTCTCTGAGCCATCACAAAATTAATGAACTTTTAATAACATGTTGGGTCCAAAAATAGGACCAAAATTGGGACAGGAAAAGCAACTTAGGTGTCATTGCATTTGATCTGGAAAACATGGCTTCAAATGCTTTTATATACTACAATAAATAAAGACAATGTGTAAATCTTGATGATCCTAGTGGCTTCTGTAGTACAGATGTGGGTTTTTCATGAATCTGCAGTCTCATTCCAGGTTCTGCGTGTAACCCATCATGTCCACTTGCGTTACATGTGGAACCTGCCCATTTAAACACATAAATTGCAACTGATTCTGCAACAGTGGCCATTTTTGTGAAACGCACTCCCTTGCATAATCAGTTCAATTCCCAAAATGTACCTGTGAGAGAATAAAAAGATATTCCAAAAAATAGTAGCATGTAATTTTATTATTTTTTAAATCTTTTTTTACCGTGAGACATGCAGATTTTTGTATAAAAAAATAACATAACAAAAATAAAAATGTGTTTTATCTGAAAAATAGTTTCTCTTTTATCTCAGTAAATATTTATTTTTAAAATAGACCCAAAGTGCTTCCACACTTGCTTCATAACATTAGTCTACGTCTGGCTTGAATTTTTAGCCCTCATGTCCTGTTTCTAGGGACCAGTTTCATAGGAATACCCATATTATTTGTATTATAATGTATTGTAGATAGACGTGTGAACACACATTCAAGCTGACTGAAAGTTGAAGAGGGTATATGCAGTGCAAAGAGTTTGAATAGTTACTACTTTATCCTGGCAAGCAATGTAGCCCAAGAGCAACTTATCATGGTAGAGGGATCCTATGTCCTGGCATGGTGAATGATGGAAGACTGTCTCACATGCACAAGTACAGTCTACTGCAAAGATACAGGAAACAAAATAGCCCTTTTTTCCTTGACACAAATACTGGCATCGAGTAATGCGTTGGCATTCCACATTCTTCCAGGCAGCTGTTGCATAGTATGCCCAGAAGTATGCACAATGGCTTGCTGGGAGGGAACAACAGTCAGTGAAGAGACAATATGATAGGTTCTAATTGCTTCAAAATGTCCTGAAGAAGGCCCCCTATTATCTATTTAAATCGGCTGATAATGGGAGACTAGGAGGAGGAGGAGGAGATGGAGAAGGGGGAGGAGGACCAGTAGGAGTAGGGGGGGGCGACCTAGGCAGAGGGAGAAAGCTATCCTCTTCGCTGCTGTCGCCTCATTATTTTCCGTCTTGACGGACGCCCGCGCTCAACCCCTGGATGAATGGCCCTGTGCTGAATAAGTTATCGCCAGACACACAAAGGGAAGAGTGCGCTCCACAAACAACATAGCAGTACTGCAAAGCATGAATCTCTTTTTCCTTTCCCTCTCTCAGTCTTTTCTCCCACCTCAGCCCCCCCTCCACCCCCCACCCTTCCCCTGCTCCCTCTAGACGAAAGGCAAGCCCTGCCACAGACTGAGATCTCACCTGTAATTTCTACAGAAGCTCACAGTAGGTGGGGGAAAAAACTTAACGGATATAATAAAATGAAAGGGAGGAAGGATACAGGAGTCTATGTTTGCTGGAAAGATATATACCTTCTTTCCTCCATTTTGTTTCATCTGTCCTTTTTGTTTGTGCAGCTCCACAGTAAAGACAGGGACCTCCTTTGGACAGCATCTGAAGATGTTTGAGAGGAGCTTTTTTTGTTCTTAAGACAAGCTCCTCAGCATGATCACTGAAAATAGCTTCATCTGATGTTTATTTGCTTCTTTTTCTGTTGTTTGGACTCCTGGAGCTTGGCATATCAAATGAGGATAACCTCTATACAATGCTCCTATGGGTGTGTGTGTGTGCATGTAT
This sequence comes from Ostorhinchus rueppellii, assembly GCA_030068375.1. Lineage (NCBI taxonomy): Eukaryota > Metazoa > Chordata > Actinopteri > Kurtiformes > Apogonidae > Ostorhinchus > Ostorhinchus rueppellii. Next base: position 16,059,417 of record JAQQZY010000012.1, read on the forward strand.
GAGAGGAGGTCCCTATAGCTGCTTAACAGGAACTCCAACGGCAACACGAAACGGCCCATTTCCAAACTCCCATGGCTACTCTTAGCCGCCAATCGCTCTTCCTTGCTGTCACTCAAAAGTAGCAGTGGAACTTTTGGACAGGAGAGTCTCTTTCCCCTCTGACGGGGAAATCAGAGGGTGCCGTGGCCCGACAGGCGCTCGACGGCAGATCAAACAGGGCGGGTACCCTTGGAGTGACACCTGGAGCCACTTCAAGGGATGAGAGCGCCACTGATCTCCAGTCATCTCGTCAGAACGACAGTCTGTCAGGGTTAAAGGAGGCGAAAAAAAGAAGCTCTATCACCTAGGATAGTACGAGAGAGGTTGAACGCAGCATCACCTCAATGTCGTGACTGGTTGACCCCGGAGCATTTGGAGAAGTGATGGTGTACACTGACTTTTGTCAGAATTCTCAAGTTCAGCATTTATGCCCAATTCAGGAAAATACAAAATCGTAGTCGTTTGTGGGGCTTTAGAATGACTGCACTTATTATTTCTTGTACTTTGATTTTAAATGCCCTGAACTTTAAACTTTGTACAAAAGCATTCCCCATGTATCAATCTTCAGAGAAATGTAGCTTTTCCAACCTGTGACTTTTTTTTTTTTTTTACATGGATCGAGTTTTTAAAAAATCCATATCTAAAATTATTGCAATTCAACAACATCTTGACCTATCAGAAACAAAACCTCACTATGAGTCGGATAACAGAGTGAGGGAGATATGTAGGGAGAGAAAAGGGGGCTTTGGCAGCCAGTTAAGCGAGTCAATCCTCACCAGACAAATGCATCCCTTATATAAAACAACAACACGTCTTTGCCCTTGTCAACAACCCCTTCCTCTACAGCCCAGGCTTGTGTGTGTGTGTGTATCTTTTTCTTTCTGAAAAAAAGGAAAAAAAAAAGCGTCCCATCAGCACTCTCTAATGGGCGAGGTGGTGGAAGAGAGAAAAAGACAAAGATAAAGCAGAAGGGAGGGAGAGAGAGAGAGAAAGGGAGGGTGAGAGAGAAAGAGAGACAGACAGAGAGCGAGAGCGAGAGAGAGAGAGAGAGAGAGAGAGAGAGAGAGAGAGAGAGAGAGAGAGAGAGAGAGAGAGAGGTGGCGGTGGTGCTTGTTTGGCTCAGGAGCAGCGAGTAATGAGGCTGAGGCGCACCCTGTCATTGTCCCAGCAGCAGCCTGTAGCCACAGACACACACTCACAGAGGAACATTAAAAACTATCTCCCATCTCCCAACAGAGGGAAAAAGTGCAGATTTTAAAGACACTGACATTTAAAACCAAAAAAAAAGTTTGATGAAAATCCACACTTATGCAATATCAAAATTTACAAACACATACAGTCCTCTGTTATTTAGCGCATTCTTTTAGAGAGGTTTATATGTTGTTGTTTTTTTTTTTTTTTTTTTTAAAAAGCATCCCCGGTCAAATACTACCCTAGACCAGTGGTGGAATATAAACTATATAAGTGCAATTCCTCCAGTACTCTACTTAAGAACAAACTTAACTTTACATACTGTTTTTCATTTCTCTGCATTTCAGAATCAAATATTGTACTTTTTAAACTTTAGCTCATTTTACTTTGCAGATTTGTAGTACTTATGAAAAATTAGCAACAGTATGATAGGTTAAGCGCAACACTGTGGTAATTAGAATGAGCTCATCCATGATCAGGTCCAACATTACAGATAAGCACACTATAATCCGATAAGATACAGTACATTATAATGAAACGGGCGAGTGAGCAAAAGGTCTGGGTACTTCCTCACCGTGCCATCACGACCATTATAACTCCACTGACACATGAAGTATAATCTTGTCTAACGTACCTGTCTACTAGACTTAAGGCGATGACATTAAGAACTACCGCTATTAATACCATAAACCTATCAACAATAGATTGACATGGTATCCTTTATCTGCTGCACATTACCATGTAGCGTGTGCACACAGACACACAGAGTGCACTTGGCAGCTGCCTTCATCTTGATACTCTATGTACTGTATCATGTTTAGTTAGAGGTTGCAGAGGGGCAGATATGATGTATGCTTTGGCACTTTACTTCTTTGTCAGAATAAAAACAGACTGGACATAAAAAAGAAAAGAATGCTTCCCTGGAGAAGTCAGAAAAGGCCAGGGATAGGACTGACCCAGAGGGATGCAGCAGTGTAGGGGTGGGGGTGGGGGGGTGGGGGTGGGCAGCGGTGAGAGTTGAGGGGGGCAGTAATGATGCCAGGCTGAACAAATTGCAAAGCAAAGGGAATGTGTTTAAACGTAGTACATGGAATTACCGTGGCAGCAACATGGAGAGGAGATCAGAGAGAGTGGGATCCACTGGGAGTGATCTGCCACTCTCGGGACAGAAAACATGAAGCTTAGCTATGGCTACTGTGATGAGTTCAGCTGTAATACAAAATAAAATAGAATGTAAAATAGGGCCAATATGTCTCGCACCATGTCACGGAAATGCTGAATACTGGTATATTCTGGTAATATGTAAACTCGGTAGAAATATGAACGTGAACTACAGGAAATACGTGTTCAGAGCAGGTGTAGAGGTAACATAGATACAAAAAGGTTGTGCCATGTTTTACTGGACTAACTCTGTTGACCCCCCCCCCCACACACACACACTATCATGGATTCTTTCCCCTGTCTTTCTAACTGAAAAATAGGGCAGCACAAATAAATAAAACCCTGCCTGGGAAGAAGAAAAACAGATGAGCTATAAAGTATCTTCTCTTTTAGCTTCAATTAAAAAAAATCGAATATTTTTGTTCAACTTCATAAAAAGACTTCAAGAGGGCCCCAAGACTCCAATTCCACCATAGCTCACTGGTAACGCTGAATGGCATTAATTATGTGACCTACATATCCCAGTGGTTAATATTCCAGATAGAGACCATGATAGAGAGAGTACTGTATATCCCCGGTATAATTATACTGAACTTACTTACATGTAACTATTATGTAAAATCACAGAAACTAACTCGGCCACATATTAACAGAGCTTGTCAGGACACATCTTAGTAAGAGTGTTGCAGTGTTGTGGGGTAATGCATCATCTTCACTCCGGCTCATGGGCTGATCTCTTAATCAGTGTCCAGAGTGTGTATGAGTCCTCTTCTGAAGACCGAGCCTCTGTCCATCCTGCCTGCCCGTCACTACTCCCAGTCCCAGCCATGAATATGGAGCTGTTCTGTGGCTGGGAGCTTGCTTATGTTTTCTGTCTGATATCTAGGCCCCATTCCCATTTCAAAGGGAGGTCCACCCGGGGCCTTGACTTTTTGATCTGCCTGGCGACTGAGTCGACCACCTGCATGTGGGATCAGCTGCCAGCGAGAGCAGACAACCCCTCTGCTTCAAAATATACATCCTCCCCCTTCGTCCTCCCTGCTTCATTGCCCTTCACTGTGCCCCCTCCTTCCATGAAGCCGCTCGGAGCCCCAGTGGTCCTAACTGGGTCTGGAGCTGCATCCCATTCCCAACTGTTCTGACTGTGGTGGGCGAGATGCTAGAGATGTTCAGTGCAGCAAAGAGGGAAGCTTGTGCTACAGTTACAGGGACAGTTTGTATTTAGGAAAAGCGACCGTATCAGTGTGTCACAGGAGCAACGTGGGTCTTATTAAAAATGTTTGTGACCTCTTGGATGAGAATTACTGGCTCTCACTGTGACAACTCTATTTAGGAAGTAATCATTTTAGACTTATATATATATATATATATATAAAAATATATAAAAGAAAAGAAAAACAGAGACAAAGTAATAACTACAAAAAACCTCCAAAAATAAAGAATGTAATCGGGCACTATTACAGCAACGACAAATCAAACATTCATAAATATAAATATATCAGGAGAGCCTTTATGCCTCATTGGGATCACTGTAGCTGTCATGGTATAATTAAAACCCGCAGGATTCAGACGATTGAATTAAAAATTAACTAACACTGGATGCCCTCGATGCCCTACTGTAGACCACTGCCATGCACCCAGTAAACGGATGGCGCCGACACAAGATGGAGGCTAGTTTGTAAGGCTAGTTATTAACACAGGATCCTTTCTGTTAAGAGCCCCATGAACAGTTTCCTTTTACTAATTACCCTCACTGGCAGTGATGAGTTTCACTGTGAGAAATTTGTAAAGATTAATTTTCAAACAAAGCAACAGCTATTTTAGGTGTGTCTTTTCCTGAATGTTTCCTACAATGAGTGATATTCACACAGTCTTTATGTTAATTGGCTTTCTTGAACCATGACAGCAAGCTTAATGAGTGTCTAATTGTTTCTCTGCTGGGTTGATATCCGCCAGACCATAATGTCACTTCTTGAAGAGGTGTGAGTTTAAAAGCAACTAAACCGGTAATGAAAAAGTCCACCATTTATCCCCCTGGTTCATGACGAATCCTTCAAACCCTCGGACACAATTGAAGTTAACTTGGTTAGACTTAGAACATAAAGGAAAATGGTCTGAGAGGAAAATCACCTCAAATTTGTTGCAGTTCTTATTAGGGGTGGGTATTGCCAACAACCTTACGATACGATACGTATTGCGATACAGGTGTATCCCGATACATGGTCTTAAAGGCGATACGTATCCCAATATTTTACATTATGTGACATATAATTTAAAAAAAAAAAAAAAGACATGTTTACCCAAATGTTATTTTTATTCTGCTGTAGTGCATCAGTTACAATATAACAATTGTAAAAACAAATATAAACAATATAATATAAACAATTCATGGTTTTTGTTAAATCCGAAATGCTCCCAAACCTGTGCCTTGAATTTGGCTGGGGGAGGAAACAATTTCTCGTTTTGGTCTTCGTCCATGCTTTTGTGTTTTCTTGTTCTACTGTTAGCCGGCAGTGTTTCCGCTTATAGCGCTACTGCCGTGTGTGGTCGAAATGCGCATTGCAAGCAAGGATCACTTATCAGACGCTGTTTGCTGAAGCTTCATCATGTTTGTTGCATGTAAAATACCGATACTGACGCCGCCGTATCGATATGTGTATCGTCAAGAGGCCCACGACGACGTATCCCCGTATTGATATTTTGAACACAACCCTAGTTCTTATGCATCTTCTCCCTGTTACAGTTTAGTAATATGTTGTGTTTTATTGATTTAAGAAACTTATCTCGGATTAACGTTTAGTTAATTGTGAGACTTGCTGAAACCCAACAATTCACCTTGAGAGAATTTAAGCAAAACATATGCATGTACAGGTAAAACATGTATGTCTTACAGCATTTGCACATCAAAGTGTTACTTCATGTGCTCATGTTAACATAGAGCAAACATAACGCAAAGCAGTGCATTGGTTCTACAGCTGTGACAAATGGAGAATGACAAAGCCCCCACTCACAAATTTTCACAATAGTGTAAAGACTATTACTCAAAATACACAATTAATCAAAAGGCAGAAAACCGAGGGAGCATGTAATGAAATGAATAGTGAAATGAAGAAGAATTGCCTAAAAGGGGGTTGGGGTGAGATATCATTGAACCATCCTAAACTTACTTTGGGCTCTCAGTTCTCTATGTCTGATAGTAAATGACTTCAAATTTGACACTTCCAGCCCACAACCTTACAACAAAACACACTTTGTTTTATTCAAACAGTGAAGCAACGAGAAGAAGGAGGAAAAAAATGAGGTTGGGGGTGTCGTAGCGCTCCCATCAAGCAGAAAGGCGGGCGGTAGTCAAAGAGGCTCGCTGCCGGGCCCCACTTTGGAAAGCCCTCATAAATCCTGATTTGAGCGTGGCGCTAACCAGAGGAGGTAAGGCACGTCAAGAGAGGGGGCTGCAGAGTGGGAGGGAGTGGCAGCTTGCCTCTTAAAATGCTACGTCTGATTAAGTCTTCCCATTAGGTGACAGCTGAACTTTAACATTAATATGATAATATTGAAATAAGTGTGTTATTTACTCCGGCACCAGAGGGGGTGTGGAGAGGGAGGAGGGAATGATGAATGATTTCTGGACAGCTTTGGATGACATGCCAGGCCATAATCAGACTTGACAAAATGGAGACATATGCAGAAATATTGGTTACAGTCGGCGTCACAGCCCCTTCTCAGGCCTTCCCTCTCTAGTAACTGCTGGCCGCCCTGTGAGCCGCCCTCCAAATTGTCTACAGGCACTGAAGCATCTATTTCAATTGGCACTTCCTTCCTGGCCCCAGGATTTTACATTTAGTCTGTGTCATTTACATATTACTCTTAATCAAAATCCACAGTGGGCGACAAGGAGAAAAAAAAAAAAAAAGACAAGAAAGAGGGAGTGAGAAACAAAACCGTGGCGTCACGGTTCAGGGGTAGGCACGCAGGGACTTTATGAAATGGAGATGTGACAAGACATTACAGTGTGTGTGTATACGGCCGCGTGTGCGTTTGTGTGTGTTAGAAGGCAGTTGAATAAGATAATGCGGGTACTATTGAAATATTTGCGTTTGAATGGTTGTGTTTGTGGGGGCTTCCTTGTGCATGAACCCGCAAGCGAAGAAGACAAAGACTGCAAGTTGGATACGTGTAAGTGCAGTTTGTGAAAAAATAAAGACAAAAGAAAAAAGAAAATGGAGACATATAATGCTTGTATTTTCTAGCATGGTTTTACAAAATACCCACATACAGCACTTGTATGTATACTATAATAGTAACACTATGATAACTGCACTTAATGGGTTAGAAATGTCAACTTAATTAATGCTCTCGTTAGAACTCAAGTAAATTGAAGTGCAATGAAAAAGTATACTCAGATTAGTGCTTAACAAATTGTGCTTGATTGGAATTTCTCAAATACACTTTGTTAATTGGAAACATGTATTTGTTTCTATAACTATATTGATTGTTTTACATGCATGTCTTTGTGATTTGGTACTGAACAGGTCACACTGAAAATGGGATCTTGATCTCACTGTGTTGTTACCTGTATAAACAAAGATTAAATAAAACAATGCGACTTAAAAATAACATATTAAAGATGGTAGATACATGATTTATTTACAGGTAATACTTTATTCTGTCTTTGAAATACAGATGTTTATATTAATTTAATCATCTTTTTTTTTTTTTTTTTTTTACTATTTTGCATGTTCATTTTTTTTTCTTTAACCCTAACCATAACCCTGACCTTTATTATTCATTTACTATTTTGCATGTTCATTTTTTTTTTTTTGCCATTTATCTATCTGTCCTCAAATTTTTCATAATAATGACAATAAACATACAGACTTTTCAAGACTGACAATAAATGGAACACGAATGCTACATAAACATTATTCACTGATGAATTGGATGAAGATGGCTTTGCACATGCTCAAAAGTACATTTAAAGTGTGATAAACACACAGAGGTCCAGAAAGAGGGTCCCTACCTGCCTCTTACCTTCTCAGCATGCCGGTAAGGATGCGAGAGCTCTTTCCAAGGTTGGCATCTGTTTCTCTCAGCTGAAAGGTCAGAAATAATAAGACAGGTTGAAGTTCTCATTCGGACCTGACTCTCAAGGTCATTATGTCGACAAACAAACACAAAAACATCACCTCGGCTTCTTACTACATAATACATTTTTGCTGAAACATGTCATCAAGAATTTTCTGGTCAAACAATGAAAATTGACGATATACAACACAACAGTCAGCAGGATTCATCACATTAAAAAAGGTTACTAAAGCATTTGTTTTACAATGTTAGCAGGATAAAGAAAAAAACAAACTTTGAACTAGAAATGAATAACAATTCCATTGTCCACATAAACTAAATTTTTCCTGCAGAATAAACATTAGAATGCTGTAGGCGAACGGGGTGAAAAGGGCCCTTTACATTTCACGTACATAACAAGCTCAGGGAGTCCTTGAAAGCACACTTGAAATAAGGATCATGGCCATTCAAAGCTAATACCTTGGATATTTTCTTTTTCTTGCTCCATCTTCTCCCTCTTCTTTCTCTCTGCCTTTGTGAGTGTAAAAAAAAAATATGCTGACACTGCACTGAGCGAGCTGCCACTAACATCTACCTGTAGTCGCATTTCTGGTGGATGATGGGGGAGTTTGGGGGATGAGTCTTTGCAGAAAGTTTCTCTCTAGAGTCAGCAAGGAGTCATTTATCTTCATCACTCTGAGATAATAACTGCTTTCCTAATAAAGTCACTCTCACTCAGTGCGTTTTCATTAGAGTATTATTCTATTTTTAATCCGGTGCTTTCACATCTTTTTTCCGTCCTCTCTCTTTTCTACAATAGTTAGATGATCTCTTTTTTGCTGTTTGTTCTGGCTCATTGTGCAATCATCACTCTTGCCTGAATTTCACCCTCTCTTCCCAACCCCTCCTTTGCTGCTGCTTTTTTCCTCTCCCTTCCATCCTTCCTTCCTTCCCTCTGGCAGCTAGAGTTGGTGTGATGCATGTTGCCAAAGCCAAGGATACATGTGTACAGGGTAGGAGGTGGGGGACCTAGGGTTTAGGCCCTCTGGCAAAGACAACAAGTCCTGCAGTTGCCTGATGTCTGCTTCTACCCACAGATCTGTCCCCTAGATACTTCACACTTTCTCCCAAAATACATCTCTCTGAATCATTCCTTCTTTCCATTCCTCTCTTGCTCCAGCCTCTCACAAAATCTCATGTTTTCCTCCGTAACCTAAAATGGAAACTGATTGAAATTTAAGAGTAAGTGAGTGTATGATCAGGACCTAATAATTGTGGGCCTTCATGTGCACGAAGGGAAATAAAGGTGTTTGTTTGTTCTATAGTTTATATGTATAGAACAAAATCAAGAAAGAGAACAGACCGGGTCACTCTGTACATCTATTATCTGTATTATTGTTAAACATCTAATATATTGCAAATTCTGTGATTAATATTTCATTTTAGAACAGAAGAAAATGAAGAGATGAGGTATTTTACAAGTATGATTTGATAATTTAAGGGCAAAAACTATTAAAACTGGCAACACTCTATCCATAGCTGTCATTTATTAGTGATTCTGACAATTAATTCATTCATTGGTCATTTCAAAGTCAAAAATCTTATTCCCTTGATGATTATTTAATATTTTGTGATTTCTTTACTCATCCTGTATCAGTAATGTGAGTAGCTCTGGGTTGGGGGCCAAACTTGGAATTTGAAGAATCATACTAAGGTTTGTGATTTTAGTATTTTTTAAATAATTTTCTGAAATTTTACAGACCTAACAACTAATCTCCTAACTGAAGAAATGATTTACAGATTAATCAACAGTGAAAATAATTGTTAGTTGTAGCTGTAAAACTATTACTATTAACAATGACTGTGCACACATTCTTTGTTCTTTTCTTTTTTTGGTTATTTGTTCTGGTGGGTCACTTATTAAATATAAATGTTAAGTGAAATTGCTCCCTAAAATCATACAATCACGCTGTGCAGTTCAAAGGTTCAAAGGTTCAGAGTTGAGAGCATACAGCTTTGACCCTGTGTTGAAACTCCATTGACATTGACATCCATCTGTAACATAAGGGCAAAACAAAAGTCCACACCTCCTGCTGACTACAGGGTTTTGTTTGTGTGTGTGTGTGTGTGTGTGTTTACCGCTGTGGGCTTTTACGTGCATGTACATTCATATACTGCTATTCAAAGCAAAATAAAAACTATACCTCTTTCACCTTCTGTCTCTTAAATGCAAAAGACTTAACTGATAACCAGCCCTTCTGTCCTGTGTTTTACATCTTAGCTTCTTCTTACTTTACTTCAGCTGCACAAACTGCCTTTCAAGCCCTATGAGTGTGTGTTGGGTGGGGTGAGGTGGGGGTGTCAGCAAAGAAGGCTCATGGGAAGAACGGAGAGAGAGAAAGCGAAAGAAAGAGAGATCAGGTACTCTCAGTAGACACTGTGGACCGTTTTGAAAGGAGATGTTTGATTTCCTTTGAAATAGTCTGTGCGAGGCCCACTGCCATGTTGTGATCTTTAAGCATTCTGCGTTGAAGGGGCCGTCAGGGCTGGACCCCCTTCCTGTGTTTGGTCTTTTCTGTCTCCTGCCTACCTGTCTGTTTGGCTGGCTGGATATAAGGAGGGGCAGTGTTAAGTATTTTCGGGTGGGGTGGGGGTTGGGAGGGGGGGGCGGCGGCGGCGGTGCCCTCCGAGGGAAAAGTGGGAAGGAAAGAGGGAAACTAGAGAAGAGTGCTGAGAAGAAAAGGAGGGTATGTGAGGAAGGATGGCAACTGGCAAAGTTAACTCTGGTCTGGTAAGAGGCCGAAAACAGGGAAAAACAGAAAGGCATATGTGTACCGCAGAGATGTAGCCACAAGTCAGATGATTTCACTGCAAAAACATTCATACTAAAATCAATTACATAGCCGCATAAATTACCTAGTTAAAAAAAAAAAAATAAACACTGCTGACACAGACCTGTCAGTGTGTGTACAAGCGTAAGCATGCCCAAGACTGGGAATTTGTGTTATGTTTGGGTGTAAAACCCAAGCATTATGTGTTTATTTGGCAAAGAACGCAGAAAGCCGTAAATACTGTCAGTGCCGCTAACAAATTTCCCATTTTAGTCTCACAAATACTTGTTGGAAGATATACATAGATATGGGTAGGTGGTATGTGCGTGCTCACCCTTTCTCTGGCTCTCTGGATCTTCTCACGGTCGGTGTGCAGGTTGGCAAGAATCTCCTGACCCACTTGTTCTGTAAGAAAAACAGATGTAGTGTGAGGATGTATATGCAACATTTTTCAAATTTAGAATACTTTTTTTTTTTGGTCTTTCAGTCTCCTTTAACTAATCCTTAAACAGCATGACTAGGAGAGGGAGGCACACATTACAATACGTTTCACACAATAAAACACACACACACACACACACACACATACACACTGAAAATTCCATGTCCACATCTGCCATCATTTCATGAAGCAGTGACTCTGGAGAGCGAGGGGAAACGAGCACCTGCAGGTTATTTTTTTAATGTTAAATTTTTTATACTTTATTGTTATTTGTTTTATCAACAGACAATACCACACAGAAACTAGGGGTCACTGGTTGAACACAAAGTATTTAAATAACAGACAGTAGTAATTATGCATTGTTTTGTTTATAGTCCAGCCATTTTCTCCAGTGCTTTATAAAGATATGTTCCTTGACCTGTAGGTAATAAGTCAATCTTTCCATAGAGTAGATTTCCTTTATTATAGCCACCGATCCTCACAGGTGCATGAGTTTTGAGCCAGTTCCTTGTAACGCTTCCGTCAGTCTGCCCCAGGGCAGCTGTGACTACAAATGTAGTTCGCCACCACCAGAGGGAGAATGTGAGAGCGAATGAATAATGGATCAATAATGTAAAGCGCTTTGGGTGACTTGAAAAGCACAATAAAAATCTAATCCATTATTATTATTATTATTATTATTATTATTATTACAAGCAATTATAAGAATTTAATTTTTAATCTTTCTCCAATACATCTCCAGGTAGTGGTCTAAGCAAAAAGAACTTGGGGTCCTTAAGTGATGATGCTTCTCAATGATTTCAAAAAGTCTTTCACTGAAAGATTTCAATTTTGTACATGTTCAGAAAATATGAGTGATTAGCACTTGCATTCCTACACTGTCTCCAACAACTTTATGAAGTGATATGTGGTGTAATATAGAATCTAATACCTGCACGTTATTTTTAATTTATGAAATTCTTTAAATAAGTGTGTTCCTGTGTATTGATATCACGAGATGTAACGTTATTCACTCCTATATCAACATTTTCTCCCATCCCTGATCACGACTTAAGTGAAAGGAATATATTGCCTCCATTAGATTCACTGTACTGGTAAATGCACACACTGAGTTTACAGCTCATGTACTGTACAGTCAACACTTACAACACCTTCTAGAGGGAGATCAGGAGAATAGACACCTTTATATTGAAGCGTTGTGAAGTATTTCATAAACCTTCTTAAAATTCTGAAGTAAATAAACGTGAAGTTCTAAGCAACAATACCCAGCATCCAGCCCGCCTGTGGGGTCCATTCAGCCAATGCAATATTCATTAAAACACTCTTTTTTTTTTTTTTAAAATGCCTCTCGTCAGTTGTCGATGTAAACACATTAACACACAGTTATAAAACATCCTCAACAAGGCACCTGACAAACTCGTCACTGGTCACTGTCAATTTCCTGTCCCTTGGGTTAGGGATGAGGGGAAGAAAAAAAAAAAAAAAGATAAACCAAATAAGTTGCCCCCCACCCCTCACCAAAAACCCACTACTGTCATCAATGTAACCATACTGCTACAGCATTAGCGTTTAAAAATGAGGGAGGCAGGGGATGAATCAGGGAAAAAAAAAGGAAAAGAAGTGAAGAATCTTTGCATGGATCAAAGACAGGCTTTCAAGCGCACCAAACAAATCCGAAATAAACAACGCAGTTGCTGACTGTATTACACTACACAGGTGCCGCACACCAAAGGGCCCACGTGCTGAGCGTCTGTTTGGGGGGGGGGGGGGGGGGGGGGTA
>JAQQZY010000012.1:16071931-16082586 GCA_030068375.1 Ostorhinchus rueppellii
CCCCCCCCCCCCCCCCCGCCTACATCTGGCAGCTAAACAAGAGAGAAGAGGGAAATAGAGAAAAAGATAGAGAGAAAGGGGATCAGGGAGAAGTAGAAAAAAGAGAAAACACTGTCAAATGAACAACATTCGTCTCCCATTCATCCCATCCCTTTTACCCCCCTACACTGTAACTGACTCAAATGTGTCTCTTCCTGCCTTCATTAATTTCTAATCTGGGATGAGACAGATTGAAGGATACCCAGATTAAACAGTGCAGTCAGACAGTCACATGTGACAAATAGGGCAGATTAAAAGACTGAGTGCAGGTATTAATAACCATAAAAATACAAGCCCTCCCCCGTCCCCACTGGAGAAGAACAAGGGATAAACAGGAAGGGAGTTGTAGCAGAAATCTTCTGTTAAAGAGACAAATAAGCGCATCTATCCATCTTTGTCAGGGTTTGGCTTTCTTTTAAATAAATGAGTGTGACAAGCACTGTAGCAGTATTTTTTTTTTGATGGCAAGTGCATTATTGGAAATGGGTAAAAAGATGGATGAGGCAGTGGGAGAAAAGTCCTGCTCTGATATTTTAGCCTAAATACTGAGTGCTCTGTTAATGTCCGTTTGTGCAAGAAATCAAAAACAGCCAGGGCAGTGATGAGCTTTCATTTAACACTAACAGCATATTAGTTCGATACACCATGGTTTTAAGGTTCTGGTGTCAGCCTGTTGAAGATATTTTGTAGACAATGCCATTCTTGTGCTACCTAAAGGACGTTTCTACACAAAAACATCTCGCAAATCTCTATTAATGCTTGTTTTGTTTTTTTTGTTTTTTTTTTACACCGAGGCATTGAACAGACTCATGAATAACTGTCTGCCCTTGACAAGTGTAGCAGCCACTAAAGAAAGCCAGGACATTTTTAATTTCTTTATTCTTACAGTAAGCTTTTGTAAATAACAGATTCATTCCTTTCAGCTTCAGTACGGTAAAACGCAGTTAAAATACACAACCTTGATTAAGAGGGACACCTGCATACACTCCTCAGGCATAAAAGAAATATTCACAGGTATCATTAATGAATTACAAAAGATGGTAACTAAGAGAGTTTGGCTATTAAAAATCATAAGAGGATACTATTAGGAAAATATTAATTATGTAACCTAGGAGCTGGAGAATAGTTACATTTTAAGTGGATATACACAGTGCGAGTCATGTAATATAATGTGAAGCAGACAAATTAATTCTTTATTATGCTGAATGATTACAAAAAAAGTCTCATAACCTTGCTTGTAAGAATAAACATTTTCTTTGGCTGTGGCCATAAGGGTCTCTCATCATCCTTATGCGAGCTCCCCACCCAACCCTGAACTCTCAAAGGCATACACAATACCTCCCAAGGGAGCGTATGGCGTTTATTGTCCTTATTATGCATCCTCCCTGACATTACTCATTGCCTGGCATGTATCTACATTTCCATTCATCTTATTTAAGTCCTGCTGTCCAATGGTCTGTGTAAAACTTTATTAGTTCCTGGGAAAGAAAACTTGTTGAGCAACAAATAAGGCAAAATACAGTGTTAACAACAGTAATGCAGAGCAGTGATGATAGGTTCTGGAGCTCATAAACTACTCTTTTAACGTGACATTTTATCATCGTGTTTTCATAGATGTAGATGTTATCAACACCTGTGACATAAGACAGTCGATAAGACACTTGAAATATCATCTACAACCTGTTTAAACTGGATCACGGATATAAAAGCGACCTCCAAGTTCATTAAATTCTATCGTATTATAGTAAATTTTGTTTCTTTAAGTGCTGTTAATCAAAACGGACACATAATGTATTGCCAAAAGGAAAAAAAAACAAAAAAAAAAACGGGGTTACCAAAGAGACATTTTCATGCAAAATGAAAAACATACAGTTGACAAAAACAATGCAGGGAAGAAGAAATAATTAACTGTTAATGTCCTGACTTGTTGCTCATTATAGTGTAAAATATTCCTCTCCTGTTTAAACAGCTATTAACAATTTAAATAACCCTGGCCCAGAGGCCTTGCACTGACTCACTTGTTAAAGATCTCCATCCCCAAAGGTCCATTTAACAAGCCCATTATTCCATTACATTACACTCACACCAGCAGCAATGAGCCTTAATTTAACTCCTTCCTCTAATGTAACTGTAGAACAGAATTAGTATAGAGAAGTTGAGGACGCAAATTGCATTGAGGGGAAAATAGAATTCTTTCCTGTTTATCCAAGAAAACGCTGTTGACATGGCACGCTCCGGTTTAGGTCTATCTCATACTCTCCACACTTCATTGTTCAAATGTAAATGAAAAGACAGATGCAGTACATATCCCCCAGAAAACTTTATTTGCCCGTGTTGTAAAGTAATTTGTAGTAACGCTTGATGAAGCATGAATAGGGAGTATATAAAACAGGCCACACACACAGTTTCAGTTATTGTCTCCTTTTGTTAACAGCCATACTGTAAATGGGCATTTATAATTACGTGAAAGATGCAGATATCGTCTACTCCCTATATCTGCCCAGCCTCTTAGAGTAAACAAGTTGACTCCTGCCTAAACCTCTGCAGCCTTCAACTTTCTTGAATCCACAGACACATTTAATTGGACACATCATCTATTTTACAGGAGCTGTGTCAGAGCAGTTACACACTGTCTGAGGCCCTTCTCTCTTTTCCTGTGTTGCATTTTTTTTTTTTGCCTTGCTCCCTCTGTCCCTAGAGCTGAAAGGGTACAAGACCTGACAGTGGTGTGCTCTGAGGCTCGGCACAGCTCCTTTTCATTAAGCAGTTGAGACCACTTTTTGAAGGCTACCACACACACTTATATCCAGACACAAGCCACACACTCCAACAAACGGGGTATGGAAACCCATGGGAAGGTTAAGGGAAGTAAGGAGGAGCCGGATAAATGTAACACCATACATTTTCTCTCTCTCTCAGGCTCTCTCCATCATCCTCTCTTCCTACACACACACACACACACACACACACACACACACACACACACACACACACACACACACACACACTGCAGCAGTCAACTTATATGCCTGTGACTCCCAGGTGACTAAAGTTACCTGTCTTTGTACACTTCCAGAGAAGCTTTTTTAAGGACTTCTCAAGTCTACAACTGCCTAGTGACACACTTTCATCACCTCCATCAAAGTTGTACCCACACTGGGATGTATTTGTAATGCTGAGCCCACAGGCCATGAGGCTAGCGCCTTCGCACTGAGCTATATAAAAATAAAGAGGTGCCAACTGCTGGGTCACAAGGGGGGCATGTAGCATCGAGGGGCTTGGCAATGTTATGACAGCTTAGTTATAATAACAGCCAACTCTGTCGCATGTTACTTAGGAACAGTTACTCTGGTGGATGGGCAACAAAAGACTCAATTCCAAGTGTTTTGTGAAAAGTTGCATTATTCACCATTTGTGTTTCATAAGGGGAATCGCAGAGAAACTCACAATACTATCATGCTATCACGAAACATCGCTGATGATATCGATGGCATCACGATACAGCCGTTGAGTGATGCTTCAAACATTACAAAACAATCATCAACAACACTACAATGTCTGTAGAACTGAAGAAGAAACACACCTGTTCAGAGGCCAAACACAGGACACACATTTATTTACTACATTGTTGTGTCAGTTTCACCTAATTGGACATAAAAGATGAAGTAGTGAGTCCGGTTCTACATGCAGAATTTATCACATCTGTTTGATCTTGCAATTCGTCACCCTATTAAAATAATCGCCTAAGTCCTTTTGGCAGGTTCGAAAATTTGCCTAAGTCATTTAATTTTCTCATGTTCCAGGTTTGACTGACCTTGTTGTTTGTATGTCAATAGGCATCTGTAGTTATAACTGTTTTGATTAAAATTGTTTGTAAATATCACATATTTTACAAATGGTTCGGTTTTTTTGTGTTTCCTGAAAAATCTGAAAACATGACTTGGGCAATTATTTTAATAAGGCATTGAATTCTTATCCATCATTTGCAATGTAATCATTACGATTTACCTGAATAAAAAGAGAAATATTTAAATTGCTACTCCTACATCATCTTCCACTGTTTCAGATTTGACTGGCTTTGTGCATTTAACATTCATTCATTCATTCATTCATTCATTCATTCATTCATTCATTCATTCATTCAATCATCTTCTGAACCCACTTTATCCTGCATTTAACATATTTTTGACAAATCATCCCTCTGTTATGTTTAAGAAACTAAAATGCTATTAGGTTAAGGTTATTGCAGTAGGTCTTCGTCCTCATTAGGTGGATTCCATATCTATAAATAAATGACTGTTAGGTTTATACCATGGTAGTGGCGTTAAAATGAACCTAAAAAAAAGACAAATCAACTGTCAATATAGTTCCATTACGGTGACTGGAGTCTTAGTTTAGTGCCACAGACTGAAGCACTACATATGTCATTGTTCCAAGAAGTAGTGATGGACAACGGCACAGATTAATTAGGTGTACTTACATGTTTTCATCAAAAATAATGACATATTCCTGTTTTAATATTTAACCCCCTCCATGTGTTTAACCTGAGGCGGCTTCCATGCACACCGAGACTCTGATCATTACCTGATTTCTGGAGTTATCAGATTATTCCTACAGTATGATCATGTAAACACTATTATTATGATAAAAAAACACGTAGGAATAGTATTCTGACATGAATGATAAGACTGTAACCCGTTTCATTCATTTATTAAAAACAAAACCAAAAATCTTAATTTACGTCATGTCAAATGGTAGAAAAAACTATATCCTAATGAGCTCTGTAAGCGGTCTTCTTCCTAACTGCTGAGGGGTCGTATTACACATATACAGAGCAAAGGTGCATTAAATGACAATGAAGAAAATCAGAAATTTACAATTTCACACAAAAAAACCTTATAAACATGAATTCTTATTAGCCATTATCTTTTGGCTCTTACAGCTATAATGTGATATGCTTCATCAGATAACAGCAGTAATCTGATTATGAGAAATCAGATTAACACACCTGGATCTGTGCATGTGTAAAAACAAGAGAAAACAGAAGTGACGCAATCAATTCACTACATACAATCGATGATGGACCGAAGCGTATAAACCAGGGTTTTTTGATTATTGCATTTCTGAAGTGCATATAAACTTGACAGATCTGACGGTTACAATTATCTGATTACTGCCAGTTACCACGTTTCTGATTGGTTGACAATGATATAGTTTTCATGGGGGTAAGGACCTTTCAGAGCAGGTGAGGCACTGGTGGGCTTTTTAAAGGGCCAAAACCAGGTATAATGTGGGCGGGGTGAGGCAGACCCTTCCACGTCCATCCTGACATAGCACATGCACCGGCCCTTCTCTTGCATGTGTATGAGTGGCGGTGGGCAGTCAGGGTGGATTTCTGGGGCCTTTCTTCACTCAGCCAGGCTCTGTTTTATTCATCGCCTGCGCCCTGACCCCGCAGAGCTCCTGTTCTGACAAATCACTTCTGATTAAGACAGATCTCGGTTAGTCAGCCACTCAACTTGGCCTATTCATCATTCCACAGAAAATATCCCTCTCTCCTCCCCCGTTCCTCCTCCTCCTGGCTCGTTTGCCTGTCCGTCAGACCGAAGCAAGGCGCAAAAGAAATTTCCGCTGCCATTTTAAATACCTGATTATAGACAATTGGAGGACGGAGAGACGTAAGAGCGTCTTATGGGTGATAAGACGCAAGTTTAATGGGTATAAATGACCAGGGCTGTAGGAGACCAGCTGGTAATAGAACAATTTGTTTAAAGCTGAACCAGGGTGGAGAGAACTGAAAGCTGCATTTCCCATCTATTTGAGCTCCCCCTCCTCTTTTCCTTTCACCTTAGCCTCAAAGTCAAATCCTCAGATCAGCAGATTTACATTTTTTAAACAGTAAAGTCCCCTTCGCCCTTACTAGATGAGAATTGATGAGGCTTGGTGAGGAATAGCTTGTTTTACACGTACGAAATTACCTAAACCTACATGTTTGTGCCGACACAACTGTCATGACTATTCATATTTGCGTCGATGTCAATAGAATATTTACTGTAACTGTAATTACATATGCACTCAGATGTCCTAGAGCATTCATATGCAAAGTTCTTCTATTATAAACTACAGCAAACTCCTTACTCAGAGCAAAGGGACCGACTGTAGACAGCCACAAACATATTGTGTTAAATATTTGTAACAAACCAGATTAAATTAACCTGAACGACAACCCTGCTGGTGGCAGAGGGCTGAAAAGCAGGAGGGGTAAGTGGAGAATGAAGGTTTCTACAAGCAAATTGCCTGGACTTAATCAACCAGTCTTACTGAACCATCCAAATGAAAACTAATGGACTTGGGTGCTTGTAGTGATTGCCCCACATGCAACAATGTGTGGGCAGGAGCGCTGCTTTCTGAGGTCTTCAATTAAAAAGCAGGGAATTTCTACAGACGACTGGTCAGCCTATACACCTTTTCTAAGTGTATCCCAATTGGTCAATTGTGAAGCTCAAACAGAGCGGACTTATTAATTCCATTTCCAGTGCTGGGAAAATTATTTTTTTATGTGTTGATTAAACTTGGACAAAATCGTAAAAAATGTATGAAGTGCAGAATTAACTCATATCCGAAAGAGCTAATTTGTGTATGCATTATTCATTGTGCTGACATTTGTGTCACACAATTGAAATAGCCACACTCCAAAATATAAAAATAAATAACATATAAATAAAAAAAAAAACAAAAAAACAAAAAACACCAGTACATCAAGCTTTATTCATCCACAGTCAGCCTAAATAATAAAAACAGAGCTTAAGTGCTTTAGTATGCAACTTAAATCATTTGATTTTTATTATGAATTGAGTAGCTGTATAAAGATGGTACCAATATGCGGTGGCACCATCATTTATACATTTTAATAACAAAATGACTATATCTAAGCTGAAGGTCAAATTAATATAAAAATACAAAAACAGGAAAATTAAACAGAGCGTTTGGACTTGGAAGATATTCTGTAAACTTGAGCTTGTCGAATGATGCTAGGCCTAGAGAGTGGTATATGCAGGAGAAAACAACATGTCAGTTGGTCCTAATCAAACACAACATGTGATTTAACAACCCCTGGTGGAACTGACTGAGGAGAAAAGTTTGCTAGTTTGTCGGAAATGGACTCAGGGAGCGAGATATGGAGGAAGAGGGGAGAAGAAAGGGAAAGCTTGACGTTCCTCTAGTTCGTTTTCAACAGTTTAGGAGCGTTAATCATCACATTACTGTTGATTAAAGGCTTGAACGTCTCTAATCAGAAAGTTGACAGGCAGATCAAAGAGCGAAACACAAATTTCTTGCCTTTTAATTATCTGTACAACACCACACCTCGGGCAGCTCTTCCCTGCCTATCTCCTCAAACTCAGCGAAAGACTGCGAAAGTAGATCTAAGACTCGACAACAGTTCATTATCCAATAAAATGGGAGATGGGAGAGAGAAAACCCACACCAACACACACACACACAGCTTTAAGACTTTATGATTAGTGAAAACCTGGGGGAGGTCTGCAGTTTTCTTTATTAACATGTCCCGAATTGGAACACCTTAATTATGTTTGTCAAAATTGGACTTGGCGTCAACCTCATTTGCATGTTTTGACAGGGCCTGTTGGGAGTCTCCTTCTATTTTTCTTCCGAGTGCTAGGAGTATTTAGCACTTTTCAACACCTACTGATAATAGGTCCTTGTTGCTAAATGAATGAAACGTGCTTTGTTGAATATCGCCCACCCAACCCCACTGTTTGTGAGGTAGAGCTAAAACTGATGCAAAAACTGACTGAAACACACACAAAGGCTGTCTAGACTGTCTTGATCAATGCTTGATCACCGCTTCTGTTCAAACTGATGAGGATGTGACTGTTCCTGCCCAGCTGTTCCTTGTCAAGTGGTTTGGACATGAAAAAAACCATCCTACTTTTTGAAAAGATTTAGCATCACTTCGGAGGTTCTTAAAGTCCTAGATGTTCCTCACTGCATTCAGTGCTACAACAGATTGCAACCTGACTCATGATCAAATCCTATTTGACTATAAGAAAGAAGAAGACCACTCCCTCACTTCCCCCATTAACAGCTCGTAAATGAATTCTTGTTACGTCAATGATATGTAAAACAAGCATGGTTGAAAACAAACAAACAATCTGTGGGGACACAGGACTGTCAGCAGTGATTTAGCAATGGAAAAAAAGGAGGGCATAAAAGCGAGACATCAAACATGAGCCTGAATGGAAGGCGCAGACCATTAGACGTGGTTGCACTGACAGGATCTGACAGTTGGAAACACTTAAAGATTATTTTCCTCAAACTCTGAATTCATTAATACTCATGAGCCCCTGAAACACAGCAAAAGTGGAGAGGGCTGGGCTGAGGGTGAAGGCTGGCTGTAGAGTAAGGGTTACACCAAGGAAGCAAGTTCAGGCGGTGTGACAGGGGCTAATTAAAAAGTTCTATTGGCACAGTATAGAATAGAATAGAATAGAATAGAATAGAATAGAATAGAATAGAATAGAATAGAATAGAATAGAATAGACACTCACGAGATAAATTGGAAAATAAAAAGCAGATTCCGCTTAAACATGTCTGTTGGAAAGGATATAAATGCCATAGTGAAAGATACAGTTGATTGAAATTTAACTACCGCAGAGAAAGAGAGGATGTCTTTTCTGATGGTCTTCTCTTGATGATAGCATGCTGGTGGCACGTGATAACAAGGAGTCCCTGCAACAGGCATATTTACCCTCTCATGTTCTGAAGACACATGGAATTCTCTTTAGCAAATCGAAGGTGCTCTGACAATTTCTTCTAAGCAAGAAACAGTAGAGCCTGTTATCAGAACACTGCGTCATTGTGGCTGCTGTGATAGACAGCACAAACAGAAGTTTGTGCTTTACTTTAGAGTAATACCATCACACTTCCCTGCTCTGGTAAAAGGAAAATAATACTGCTATTATAGGGGGACTAAGAGGCACAGAGGGGACTCACAAAAGAGAGTCACATCATGCGCCTCATTTAACAATGACCGGGACTACTGTGTTGAAGGCAGATTATTGTCAGCTGCCACTGTGAATACACACAACATGGCACGACATGTGAGGGCATGTCAAAGCTCCTGTATACTGTATACATTGTTCAATTGTGGTTAGTATTGTTGCTTTAAAATATATAAGTGAAATGACTGAAGTATCAATGTTGAAGGATTCAACCACCAATGGTATTCTTGTCTTTTAAAATTGCAAAAAATTATTTTAAGTATTTATTTACATAGAATATACAAGGTGGAGTACAATGAGTGAAGTGAAATAGAAATTATTTCAGTTACCATCAGTAAGGAATATCGAAAAACAGTGCAAAATGTTGACGAAAAATTATATAATAGAACACGCATTAACAAAACCAAAATTCATCATGTAAAATATCTGATTCCAATGAACAGGACAAATTACATTTATATAAAACATCTAATCCTGCATACTCTATTGCTTTAGCTAAAGAGGACAGCAGAATATCCTGGATCATCTGACCAAACAAAGGGGACAACATGTACAAATGCTGATCTTCTGAAATCTGTTATCAGACATAAATGTGATGTAACACTGCGCATCACTGCCGCTGTGACAAGGCGTCTCCTGTTCTTCATCATTAACTAAAACAGGCCTAAGTGAATACCCAACACGTCTGCCACCATCTCCCACACTAATGAAGCATATCTAAGTTTTAAGACATGGCAGAACTAATTTAATCAACCTTCTAAGGGGCCTCAGCACCATCAAATTAATTATTCATAAAGGACACGATATTATAACTCAATTGTCAACTCAGTAGCTGGCCCTTTTTTTTTAACCTCCCCCTGCCTGTCGCCTCTTTTGTCTTGCACTCCTTCCTTTTCAAGCAAGTCCTTCGTTTTTAATCTATAACTGAACAACAGACATTGTCACTGTAGCTGCTGAACAAAATAATTTTCTTTTTTGTGTTTTTGAAGTTTGCCGATGAAGGTGACAATAGGGTAGAGGGAAGTTTCTACGATTGGCTCAGTTCCCTGTGGGTTTATGGTATGCTGATGGGGCCAGCTTCACCATAGAGAAAAAAAGGAAGACACAAAGAGAGAGTCATCAAGTCTGTAACAACACAACCTTAGATACCTTTTATTTTCCCCTCATGAATAATGTATGCCATCTGGCAAAGCTAATCTTGCCATAATGTTGCTTAGACAGGTTGGCCACCAGGAGGTGGGACAAAATTTCTTTACACACAGCGGTTCTTTTAGCCAGGTGTCATTTTCTCTTCAGGGGTAGGACGATGGTATGTGACCCTGTCATGACTGACAGGAACAGGCAGGCATGGCTAAAACACCCTATAGTGAGAAACTAATACTAATATGCTGATTCCTCATAAGTATGGGGATCCTCAGTGCTAATCAGCATGTGGTCCACAGCCAGAGTGCCTAAAAGAAAAAATATCCACCAAGTCGACTCAACTGCTGTGGCACAGTATCGAAGTTAAAAACTCAATATTGACGCCAAGGTGTCCACAGATCAATCACAAGGTGTCCACAGATCAATCACAAGGTGTCCACAGATCAATCA
>JAQQZY010000012.1:16082686-16130398 GCA_030068375.1 Ostorhinchus rueppellii
AATATTGACGCCAAGGTGTCCACAGATCAATCACAAGGTGTCCACAGATCAATCACAAGGTGTCCACAGATCAATCAGTGGCACAAAAACTTGTACATGGATAAAAGTGGCACATGGCAAATTTAATCAAGTAGACGAGACATAAAAAAAAACAAAAACAACAACAACAGTTAGTACAGTTAGTGTATTAAGGTGTTCAGCTTAAATTCCAAGCAAACTACTTTTTACTAACACAGATTATCCAATAGACAACAATAGAGTTTGAGATTCTTTTCTATCCACCTAAATAACACAAATAGCAATGTTTGGCTATATTTGGTCAACATATTACAAAACTAAGATAATATGCAACAAGATCAAACAATTATTAAAAGTGAATTTACAGTGACGCACATGGTAGATGGTGTAAAGAAAGTCATTACAGAGGGGTGCCAATAGTCATAAATCAAAAGATAAAGTGCAATGCATATCTTGCACTCAGTACTTGACTAAACTATTACAGAACACTATAAAAACGTATTTTAAAAGGAAGGAGGATTCTGAAAATTAAATCTTATTCTGAAAAGGTTTTTGGAACTATAAGGATGTGCAGATTCCTTAGTGACAGAAAATGTGTGAAAGTGAGACATACTCCATGGACAGTACAGCTCTAAAGGCTTCATCTGCATAGTAAGTCAAATACGATACAGGGAAGCTATTACGACTGCAATATGAGCAGTGATGTTGGGCGGCTTTCGCATGCACCATCCCCTGATTGTAATTGAGGCCGACGTGTGACAGCCCCCCGTGTGCCCCCTCTGCAGTGGCCTGGGGCATAGGGCATGCTGACAGAGGAGGCACCGGAGACAGTGGCACTAGGTCCTGGCCTGGCACGGCCACGCCACGGTACCCTTAGGGGCACTGACCCTCGTCCTCACAACCCACCACAAGTCTCGCTGCTTCACCTCTGTCACCAGGCATCTCGGAGGCTAACGAGAGGGCAGCCAAGACTGCTTAACAATTCCACCACATCCGTTAGCTCGGTATGCAAGCACCTCTTTTTTTCCCCTCTTCTGTCAATGTTCTTCCTTCTCAGCTCTGAGACCTTTGGCGAAATAAGTGTCAGCCTGAGGAGACAGGCACTCATCAACACTTTATACCTGGGAGGTATATTAATGCTATGACAACTTCCTCGAAGAGGACGGGGAAAAAGCTTTGTCCTCGATGAAGAAGATAAAGGACAAAGACTTGGACAACTTTTGAGGTTGTTAACTTTGACAATGTCTATGTGGATCCAATGGTAAAGCTATAAAAACAGAGACTGAAAATAATGAAATGTAGTAACTCCACAGAGGCTTCTCAGTCAATAAAAATAGTAATACTTGGCCATGTGTTTCTAAAAGAAGCTATGTTTATATAATGTTTCTCTTGATCAATACGTAATTGTGATAGATAGCAATAGCATGATGTTAGAGAGCAAAAGCAAGGGAGTTTCAAGGAGAGAACAAGTATGAGAGAAAGACTGAGAAAATGTGTTAGTTTCTCTGAACAGATCCTCCCCACTAGGATCCAAGTTACAAATGAAACTTCACTTCCACAACAAGTGGAGCTGGAAGCCTACTGGGGCCTTCTAGTATCCAGTTAGAGATACATAATTAAAGGAACATGGAGAGGGAGCATGTTATTACCAATGTTTTCATTAGGGCAAGTTAACACTTTGGTCTCCCCCAAGACCTACAGACAACAGGCAAAAAAATAGGAATAGGAATAGGATGCTGCCTGTTGGGGTCTAAAACTGTTAAAGAAGTGTTCATATTAGCACTGGTTCTGCATCTTCCCATACTAGACATACAGCTACTCTAAAAAAAAAAAAAACATTTAATTTCAACACAAGAAGTATGAAAAAGCGAGCACGGGCCTGCTTTTTTCATGATATTTTCACTCTTTCCCCAACATCCAGGCTTAAATTAGCCAGGATTTTTAAGATCAGGGACTGTTTTTTAGGCTATGAAAAATGGATTAAATGAAGAGGAAGTCTGGCCTAATGAGCTCCCTGGGCTATGGAGCAGCAGGGACCATGAGGGGAAAGAAGGGAGACGAGGCAAGCCTTTGAGGAAGAAGGGGCCGCAGCCATGCCCAAAGTGTGCCAGCTTCTCCTCGCTTTAGCGCCAATGGCACAGACGGCACCTGGGCAAAGCCTGGGCGCCCTTGTCCCGTGCCAAAGGAGAAGAGAGGCCTTAGCAGCAAGTTTACGTTGAACCTGAAAAGTTCTATTGGCCATCCTGTTTTTCTTTGAGGTACTTTTATATTTCTGTTTTGGCTTTTTTTGCCCCCCCCCAATGAATCTGCCCTTTAGGACTAAGGATTTAAAGCATGTATCAGCCTATATTTGCCCTTATGTTAATTACATTTTGACAAACAACTACAGAAGAGTGACAAAAAGCATTCAAAGTTTGGCTTCCTCAAAGTAAAAATATACATATGAAAATTTCTGTGAAAAATGCTGCCAACAAAATGTGAACAGACAGTTGATAAGAGAACTGAAATACTCTGATTTTGTCATTCAGTTTCATTCACTGTTCATGGAGTTTTATTAGTAATGTTTCCTTACCTTTTTAAGACAACATAATGGTTCAACAAAAGGATCTTGTTACGATACTGTATTAGTTTCAAGGATGTTTCAACAAACCCAGTTAAAGATTATTTAAAACACACACATTAGAAAAATTAAAGCAAATAATCACACTCTATGATGCCTATTGATTTTATATGTGACAAAAGACTTTCTGTCCACATGAGTGGAAGCAGGTGACAAAAACAGCTTTGTCCGGTGAAGTGGAATTTTATGTTTGAAAAAAAACAAACAAACCCTCAGCTGGAGCTACTGATGTTGTACTGCTATAGCTAGAAATTTTCATCAATGAAAAAATTTCCAGCCAGAAATAACACCTCGACGCAAAGCACTTAGCACAGGCCCTAATGTTAGTGTTTTCATAAGCAGCTGGCCTCATCAACACACACGCGAAGAGCCATTCAGATGAAGTCTACCTGAAACAGATGAAGCTGCTCGATCACTAAATAGATTGTGATGGACTCCAGATCAGTTTTAGTGGGAGAGAAGAGTGGATTAACAGATGCTAAGGAACTTCACAAAGTGTATTCATTGATCAGGCAAAAAGTATCATCATCATCATCATCACTGTTGTTCACCCCTGGCAGGGTACAGGCCGCACACAAGCAAATGAGCAAAAAGCAATTTAAGTTAAACATCTTGCATAATCCTAACACCATGAATACATTCTCTTGGGACCCAAGAAAAAGAAAGTTTGTTTTTTTACATTAAATAATTGCCTTATTTGGAAACAGTATAATGACAGTTTTCTTTTTCAGACACATTTTTTAAAGGAAAGTCCTTTGCAGTGGATAGCATCTTTAAGTAAAGCTGTGAAGTGGATGCATTGCCGAGTCTGAAGAAAGTATATTATTAATTTAGATTAATCATACAACTTGTAGTTAATTACATTTTTTTTCCATTTGACATCCTTTTACTAACATATTGGTCAATTAGATCTGACAATCCAGGCACTAAACCAGGAAGCATGTACAGGGTCAGACAAACTCTTAATGCCTGAAAAACCACAATAGCAGGGGTAAAGAGGGGGTAGGATCTATCTATGGGGGGGGGGGGCTGTAGAAGCAGGAGAGGACAGATTACACTGGCAGGTACTGTAGCGGCTTCTGGATTCCAGCCAAAATAAAGAAAGAAGGGAAGGGCAAAAAAAAACAGCAGAAGAGAAAGATCTTTCATTCACCTTAAAGAGATAAAAAGGTCAAAAGAAACACAAGGAAAGACAGAGAGACAGCTAAGAACAACAGCTATGGAAGAGGACAGGAAGGGGAGCGTGAGTGTAGCTGGCACATTCCACAGCTACTTTTCCTGACAGCGATTAGAACCTGTCAGAGCCTCTCAACCTGCCACTCCTCTACGCTCATAGGAGGCCTGTCATTACAAATAGCCCAGATTAAAATACCACGGTGCCAGGACACAGGCCTTGACCCCCACCTACCCCACACACTGCCAAGTGTCTGCCCCTACATTCACTCACCCTGTTGAGTAGGGGAGAGAGGAAAGAAGCTGGCAAGGCTTAGCGTGAGCAAGAAGGGTTAGTTAAGTTAAAAGAAACAATGACAGAGTGATTAGAATTTTGGTTAGTGACAGGATGGCAGCACAAAAACAAACAAAAAAAGGAATAAAAAGGGGTAATAAAAGTGACCTTGGGGATACAAAAAAAGAAAGTAAGGAAAGACCTGTGTCAATAATACAGTAGCATATATATATTGATATTCCATATATGAAATATGTTCACTGATAAATGATGAATACACCAATATATGAATGCCTGATACATATTGGAGCAGTGTCATACCAATATCCAGTATGTGATGTACACTGTGCAGCTGGATTTAACTCTGCAAATAGTTCTTTTTTTAAAGTTTATTTTATTTTATTTTTTATTATAACTCTGCAAATAGTTCTGATCCTTCCATCAGATGGCTACTGCAATGAGTAATATGTTTCAGTTGAAGCAGGTTCTTTAATCCTGATGTGGTGATTAGGTTATCATTTCATAACCAACCATCAGTTTGATAAAGCGCGTAAAGATTGGACTGCATTTCAATGGAAAGGGATATGTGGTCTGATGAGTCCAGACTGACCCTGTTTGCAGAGTGATTTGTGCATCAGGGGGAGAAAAGATGTGGATAAAGTGATTGCCCATCATGCCTAGTGGCTATGGTAAAAGCCTGTGGGGGCAGCGTTATGATCTGAGGTTGATTCAGTTGGCCAGGTCTAGGTTTAGCAATGTTATATGTAAAAAAAAAAAAAAAGCCGACTACCTGAACATGCTGAACGAACAGGTTTGAACATCACTGCATTTTTTCTTCCCTGATGACACCAATATATTCGAAAATGATGATACCAGGATTCAACATAATCAAATTGTGAAAAAGTCATCACTGAGACATCATTTTAATACACGGATTGGCCACACCAGGGTCCAGACCTGAACCCTGTTGTGAATCTTTGGGATGTGCTGTAGAAGACTTTGCTTAACCACCTGGCTCCACCATCATCAACACCAGACCTAAGTGAAAAGTAAATGTGAGCCTGAACAGAAATGCTGTAAATGTGACAATTATTGCGACATTACATAAGCATTGGGTAGCATAAATAATGCCACAGCAAATGAATCCTGTAATTGAAGCTAAAGGTGCTCCAATAAAATATTGCCTCTGTGTGTATGTTATCAACGTACGCCTTCATAAATCCAGAGGAGGCATGAGAGTGATTAAAATATGCTGCCTGTTTGGTAACATAGTATAGCAATATCACTCTCCACACATTTGTGTATGGTGAAACACAGATGAGAGAGAAAAATAAACGGTATGAGTTGAAGGAAAACGCATAACTCCAGCTGAAAAATGGGAAGAAATTCCTGCACGTGTGGGTTTATTTATTTTTTTTTACTACTTCAGTCGGCATTCCTTTCTGCTTTCTACTAGACACTGTTCACTCTGCTATATAGCCATTCTGAGTTTCAATTAGTGACGACAATGCATTACATTTTCTCCTAGAGGTGACGTATTTTGTTGATTTTTTTATTTTCATTTCGGTTGCATAGACTATGAAGAAAAAATTAAATTAAGATCATTGAGCATTCACTTTGTTTGAAGCACTGGACAGTTCTTTCACACTTGTACTGCACAACAATGCAGTTTAATTAGGCTAATAGCAACAAAGCACTCAGAAATGCTATAGGTTTTCAGCTCAAGCCTTCTGTACATGTCAGCTTGTATTTCTGTATGAAGCAGACATATGCAAACAGAGAATAATGAGTCCAACGTGTCCTGTATCTATCTGGTGCCAACGTGAATCGTCTGTCCTGACACTGAAAAATGACCTATCTCAGCAAGATTTGGAGGGGGGCCGGTGTGTGTGACAGTCACCGGCACTGTGCTGACAGCCCAATAGAGTAGAGGAGAAAGGCATCATTAGGATCACACACACACAAATATACACACATAGCACATCACCCTACAAATATTCATGTACAGAATACTCACACACACTCAATCAGACATGAGGAAATGTGTGCATGCCTACTCGCTCAGAAAAAAAAAGAAAGAAAACATCTCTTGACTGATATTTTCTACCTCAAACAGAGCATGACGTTGTGGCCGCTGTCATGTCACAGTGGCAAGCATGCTGTGGCAGAGCCAGACAAGGCTAAACGCGACCAAAACAGACAGGAAAAACACATTATATGACATACCCCGGTTTATTTATATGTAGCTTTAATATAGGAATAAGCACATGACTAAACATAAGCGTTCTGGATATCACATCACATAATACAGACATCACGCCAAGAAAATACTATTAAAATAGATTAGCTTGAAATTACCTGACAGTCCTGCAACCCGCAAATAATGTGGATATGGTGTCATCCACACTCAGTTACATGCAATTTCAAAACATTGCGAGTACATTCAGTGAATCCAACAAAAAACAACGCTAAATACACAAAACCCCCTGAAACTTTTATTCGAGCTAACTCCAAGTATCAGTAGAATAATATATGGACAACTTGTGAGAAGACTGGTTTGACAATTGCATTACCTCACAACGATGAATTTAAATGAGCAAACTTGCCAACCTGACAGACTAGTTTTCTTCTCAAGCTCGTCTCCTGACAGAGGATGACAACTGAATGATGTGTAATTAGGCTTATCGCTTGTTTAATTGCCTAAAGAAAGGTCTGACGAAAACAAACAATGATGAAAGCTAGTTGACAAGGGAATTTTTTCCATAAATGCTTCTACAAAATCAGTGATGAGAGAAATTTACTGCTACACCAGCCAGTAAAACCAAAAGACTGCTCAAAGCTCAACTGCTGCTCATCTAAACCTTAACTGAAACACTTTGACCTAACAAGCACCGATTCGGTTAGTTATTTTAATGTTTCTAATGAATTTTTGTAGGGCTACACCTGCGATTTTATTCTTGCCAGCAACAGTGAAAAACTTGGATTTGTGTAGAGGCTTTTTTGAGAAACAACTTGGGTTCCTATCCTGTTGGCTCATTCTGTATTCCTCATTACAGGAGAGGAAACGAGGGGCGAACACAGGAAAGAAGCGATACAGGAAGGTGACAGAGAAAGACACAGATCTCCGGTGACATGTTGAGACATAAACAGCTGATAGTTATCTGTGCACCAAGACCGGGTTGTGTTGCGGTGAATGAGGCTCACAGCAGTGATATCTGGGATGGGAAAACAAAATCAGAAGACATTTTATGACAGACAAGTGCCATTTTTCTAAACGTTTTCAGATGGAGGCGGTCACAGCTATAGGTCATTGCGATTGTTGGCCAAGGGGTAACACCCACGGCTTGAAACTAAGTCTTCAGGGAAGCATCTCAAGTGAAACACTACTGATGCTGGCTCCAAAGAAGCGCCTGACAATGAACTTGACTTAACTTATCTCCATATTGCTTTCTTCCAGAGTCCTTAAAGTTTACTTCTGTAAATATAATGATACACTTTGCAAATTATTTTTCAGTTAAGAAGACTTTAAAGCTAATAGAATACTTCATTCACTGAAGCTTCTGTCCATTGAATAAAATGCATTTTCACCTGAGAAATAGCTCTATTATAGTTGTGGTAAATAAGTAAACTCAACTAACTAAATTATCAAATGACTTTGTTAGTGAATTATTAAAGTTTACCAGCACCTGCATGGCCTGTTAGCATAACCTAGCTAGCCTTAGCATTTCATTATAGCATTTAGGCCTGTTAGCTAGACCGCTAATGCTGCTAATTACAAAGTTTGTACATAATGCAAAGTTAGTGTTTATCCTCAGACACAACAGTGTTACAATTTATCAAGAAGCTTAAATTATACAATGGTCCTTCCCAGTTAGCAGTATGTTTTTTTGTTTGTTTGTTTTTTTACTGTAAGATACATTTAAGGTTATTTTGGCCAGATCCACTGATTAACCCTTCCTCCTTCACCTTCTCGATTTTGTGAGTTATGGACTCTACTAGCTGTAAAAAGCCACCAAGGACATGGCCAAGGATTCAAAATAGTAATCTACAAACACTGAATGAAATCACATCCACTTCCTATGTCTGTTTTAGAGAATATCCAGTCATGTTTACGATGGCAAAACGAGGCAGCCTAAATGGCTTTGTTCATAATTGCTTAACCACAGCACAACTGACAATGTTCTGAAAGAACCACAACAGCGAAGTTACTAAATCTAAAGGTGGCGTGACCTGAGGAGTAGCCTATCTCCGTTTGCAAGTCAGATTACTCGAAGACAGTGCGCTGAATTTTCACCAAGACATGGGAACACCTTAACACACCCTCTACTCTCTTTTTTCCACACAGGTCGTGCTCTCCAAAAAAGTATGAAAAAAAAGCTCTCGCCTAATTAAAATAACAAACAAAAATCCTCGCTGCCAACTGCATAGTATTCATACAGTATCATACCTGGATGAGCATATAATGTATAATGTATAGCCCACTCGCCCACCACACATGAAAAATATGTACATATTCCAAAACAATGAGGCGGTACACAAGTGCAAGTGGCAAAAAAGAGAGGGAAGGCGAGTGTGTATGTGTCTGTGTGTGCAGACAAACTCCTGATAGTGACCCCGTACCTCATCTCCAGGGCATAAATAAACATGTGTGTGTGAGCTTGCCTGTGGATTATAATCAGAGAGAAAAGGGAATCAAATTTATTCTGCAGTTGTCATTAATATTTCAGGACTGTTACTGTAGCCCATGTGAAAGAGCATGAATGATTAATTTAGACATCACCTCTGTCACAATCCCTTACCAGGCCTGGCCCGTGATCCACCTTTGAGAATAGTAAACAAAAGGTGGGTTCTCCCTCGTTTTTGTTGTGGTCTGGTTTGGGCTGTTCCTGTCTGGGAAGTAAGAGGGGGGTAGGATGCGGTGTTGTGCTGTTGGACAAGTTGGCTGCCTTTGTGGTTTGCCTGTGACATTGAGGTGTTAAGTGAACAGCACTTGAAGTTGTGGGGACAGTTACTGTGGGGAGGGAGAAAGCTTTGTGCACAAGAGTGTATGTGCATGGTTAGGAGGAGTTGGTGGTCATGGAATCAGGGCCACGTAGCTCAAATATGTGTTAGACCAAATAAAACCACAAAACCGACCAAATCATGTGCTGTTCTCCAAGGATAGGTGTGCTTCCATCTAACTACCTTCATGCACATTTCTCTATTTTGCACGCAAAACCTCAGTGGAAACTGAAAACAAAATTTGAAAGAATCTTTAAATATTTGGGGGGAAAAAAAATCTTTACCCCTTGGAGAAATGGAAAGGTTGATGTATAGATAAAAGGTAAATGCAACTAAGTGCAATGGAAACCGGTGTAGCGAATAAATGATGACACACAGGCATGTATGCAGGAGACTGTAATCTTCCCTGAATCAATACAAGAAACAAACATAAATGCCATATTATCTAAGAATCGGCAATAGAACATGAAGCAAGAGTTTGAAACAATGCTATATCAGAAAGATGCATCAGATGTCGACTCTAAAGCCACCTTCAAGTTTGCATGATGTTCTGAATATATCAAAGACCCTCACTTACATCTATCAGCTCCTCCGTCAACATCTCAAAGAGAATACAGTAGATAGGTGAATTAGGCTTTTACCAGCATTCCCCATAGAATTTAACTTTGGAACAAAATATCAATGATGGTTGATGGCTAGAGATTTTCTGATCCCATTTGGATTGTGCCAATTATTTATATAATAAAAATACTAGCCTCAACAGAGCAAAACTGCTATCCTAATTTGACCTCAGCCCCCCATTTGTTGTATTGATAATTTCTCTCCGGTTACTTTTTTAATTACGGTTGAATGGACCATATAAAAGTTTCTCCCTATCATTAATTAATTATTTTGATTCTGAGTCTCCTCTTTCTCCATGACTCCAGAGGTATTACCGTACATAAGGTATAAATCCCACTTTTATAAGAGCATGATCATTATTTTAGCTTCATTGTTTACAACTAAAGTAGCACCGGTAGACGACATGTCCGGACGGCATTTTGTTCTTGCACATTTACCTACGCCATAGTCTGAAATTCATAAAATGTTATCTCTGCACAGTCTGGATATAGGCTGTCCCAAGTTTACTAAATCCCTGTCACACAATGTGGCTGCTGATTAACTTACAAGACTGTTGAACTACCACAGTCAGTAGAGTCTTTAATGGATAAATGAATAAGTCAATAAAATAGAAATTTAAAAATGATTTGTCTCTTGCAGTTGACCAGCATCCATATTTTCTCTAAAGTTATGTCCCATTGGACACTCACATTTAGTAACATAATGATGAAGCAGACATTGTAAGACAAGGAGACTGATAACCACTAACTGTTTCAGTCTTTTTACTTTTTCCTCAAATGAGCAGTTAAAGTATGAAAACACTACAAATATGCATTGACTGTTTATCTCAATTAACAAAACTCTTAACATTTGCATTTACACTATGGGTGGAAACTTAACATAAATTTGCATTTTCATTTGCTGATTTTCAGAAAATTTGGTTAAAATGTTTGATACATTTGCACGGACACCCAACTAGTGTGTGCCAATGCCATCAGAACAGAACTGCAGCCATTAGAAAACTGACATTAATGCTCTGTGTGGGTTTCTCACTGACAACAAAGCTCATAGAACAAGCACTAACTGCACCAGCCAAATGTTAGTGTTCAACCCATTAGTCTGCAAACCAGATACATCAATAGCCTAAACATTCAGACAGGCACATGTTAACACCCCCATTCCAAGTCAATGGATGGGCGTCTTAGCTGGTGATGGATGGTGAGACATCCACAAGGTCCTATCAACCTGACATGTGCTCCATAGCTGTGTTTTTGATTTCTGTTTGGGCTTTGTGTGACACTTGTCTGACAAGTGGAGATCACAAGAAGACAGGATCCATCTATCAGACCGCTGATGCCACTGCTTCCGTCTCCAGGGCCTGAGGGCGTGGTGCATATGTCTGTGTGTGTATTTGTATCGGTGCAAAATAAAGACTTCCATATACTCTATATTTGTCTATCTGAAAACTATCAACTCTGTGTCTTTGTGTCTGTGACACAGAGGCAATTTCATATATTTATGTATGTTTCAGAATGTTATTTTATATAGTAAGTGTTAATGTG
This sequence comes from Ostorhinchus rueppellii, assembly GCA_030068375.1. Lineage (NCBI taxonomy): Eukaryota > Metazoa > Chordata > Actinopteri > Kurtiformes > Apogonidae > Ostorhinchus > Ostorhinchus rueppellii. Next base: position 16,093,935 of record JAQQZY010000012.1, read on the forward strand.
TGTCTGTATATGTGTTTGTGTTTGTGTGTGGCTACCTGCTGAGTAGTGAGCCCACAGGGGCAAAGCATAGAAGGATGACACTGATGCGATGTGTTGGCATGTGCCCTCGGGTGGTTTTGGTGTGGTTGTCATTTTGTTGTTTTCGTACAGCTCCCCCTTCGTCATACCCCGCATTATTCAAATAACGCACCCCAAAGTTCCATAAATAAATAATGAATTCACAACTAGATGGATTGATGAACAGTGATGGAGAAGTATTTGTTTTTTTTGTTTTTTTTTTCCACAGATTTCTCATTGTTTGGACAAAGTCTTTGACAGGCACTTCTCTCTTGGGAGATTGAGCTTATCAGAAAAAGAAGTGCTAGGTTAGAAGGATGCTGTCTCACTGAGCTCTGTGTGTGTACAAGAACGTGTGTGAATATCTATTCTAATTCAAACTACAGCTTAGATTTTCTAAAATAAAGAAGTTTTTCTCTCTAAAATAGTTATCTGGGTAAACTGGCTGTGTTGGTCAATAACTTGAAAGAAACAACCAAGTGTGTCAAGAGGTCAAGCTCAACAAGAAGAGCAGAGAAATACCAACACAGAATACACAAATGTGAAAAGCAACAACACACACTTTCAGCCTCTTTGCCTCTAAAACACATAAAAACAGAGATCACAAATTAACATGATAGAAGATTATATAGAGAATCATGGCACCTAGAACTTACTCCTTACACATATACATGTTAAAACATATCACCCCTGTCTCTAAACAAATCTCCATAGCTTACGGGACCTAAGGAGGTCAACGTGCATCTGAAACTTCCTCGTCTTTCCCCAGAAAAAAATGTGTGGGACTTGAAAGCAGCGGCAACTCGCTGTCTCTCCTCTCTATAGTTCCTAAAGCCAATGCAGATCAATACACAGCCATACATACCACAACAGGAACAACTCCTGTCAAAGGTTACTCCTTATTCTCTGTGATTCTTTCTTCATTTTAGCAGGGCGGAGGAGGATGAGGAGACGGAGAGAGAACGAATGAGAGGGGGAGAGAAAGGAGACGACTGTGGAGAAGTAAGAGGAGAGCAAGACAGATAAACCTAAAATGATCCCTCTCTATAGTTGCGGAACTCTGTGCTAATGGGTTTTGACACATCGCCAGCAGGGCAAAGAGAGAGGGGGCTGGGGGTTAGTCAATAGAGGTGCGCGGTGGTGGCCAGAGGCTAGCAGCAGCGGCTAGGCCAAACCCATGGTACTAACATGGGCTGGGGGCCTGACCGCTAATCATTAGAAAGTCAATGAGTCCTCTAGCGCTTGCAGCTACGCTAGCCTTCCCAGGGAGCCACACCATGTAGGCCCAAGTGTGAACGTTTCATATACACAAAAAGCACTATAAATTTATATGTACAGCACACCGCATACATGCCAACCCCTGATACAAAGGAAAAACAGATGCATAAGTAGGAAGACTTATGTTTTATGTAGACAAAAGACCCTTCATGTAAACATGGAAGAATGTATGACTAGAACTTTATGTGTGAAAAAACAGACATGCACAAAATATTTCATGATGTACGCCATGTCTGCCAGCAGTACTCTCCAGCCTTTGATGGTGGGGCTCTATTATTAAGCATAGTCACTTCCTCTGCCCTACACTGGACAAAGCCTCTCCTGAGACGCCATACGAACTGCTCCCAGGTCATATCGGGCTGGGTCGCCTCACCTGGACCCCATGCATTTTTAAATGCCTCAAAGTGATCCTGACACACAGTTTCAGACTTGACTACAAAATGAGACATAGTTTCTCTAATTGGCAAAGACTTAATCTAAAGAAAAGTTAACATGTAAAAAAGCAAACTGGAACATAAATACCCATGAACAGACACTTCTTCATTAGACTTGGGTTAGTATTTAACCAAGTTGATCATGTCATTCTGATAGATTCGTGCTTTTTTCCCCAAGTCTGCCTACATTGTATGTGTATAGAAAAGGAACTGCTTAACTGGCTAGAGCAAAAACATTCGATATTAAGTGGACAGATTGTCATTAGTTTAAGGAAGCTTAAGCGAAAGCAAATGTGATGTTTTAAGACACTGAGACATACTGTTTGAAAGGAAGTCAAAGTTATGTCTTCTTAGCATGTAATTCCCCTTTTAGTGTTACCAACTGTACACGGCCACTCAACACAGGGAAACTGTCTGTGAGCACAAACAGGTAATATACTGAATAGACTACATTTAGAACATACTTTTTGATCTCAATGTAGTATGGATAAAATGTGCTGACCCCCCAAATATCTCCTTTAAATAGCATTTGTCTCTTTTGACAGAGCTTAGATAGGTCCAGAATCAAGAGCATCCTGTCACTCGCTGGTTTCAGCAACTCTGAATATGAATATATACTGCAAGGTTTATTAAAGAGCAGTGAACTTACTAATGTTGAGTGAACCAACACCAGTTAATTTACTTGATAATGTACCTTAAAATATGTATCACAAGATCATGTACTACATCTTGGTGACAAAGTATTTCCAAAGTAATTCAATAATATAATCAACAAATTAAGGTGATGTAATATTTCGCTTGAGCCAGAAATAAAACAGCTATATACAACTTAAACTAGTGGTTGCTTTACTACAGGTTACAATTATTATCATGACCTGTATCCATGCCCTGTGTGTGTGTGTGTGTGTATACACACATACATCCATGTATTGCCCCCAAACATGTACACAAATTAAACTGGCTAAAACAGTGCAAATCCAAAATCAGATCAATAGCCTTACAGCTTCTTAGCCTCCTCTTGATCAATATGCATGCAATCAAACTTTTTGCCAGCATTACCTCCACCACTACACTTATTGATTGAGCCCATTGATCCTGGCGCTCAACCTCCTTTTAGGAGCGGAAGGTATAGATATTTAGCACGAGAGACCCCATCTGGCCATCATTGTGAACTTTGACCTTCGTGCTAATCCTCAAACAAAAGCTAGAACTTATTGGAACCTATGCAGTCTGACCTGAAATGGTCCCAGGGGTCAGACAGAAGCAGCAGGGTGCTAAAACACACTCTAAAACCCAGAACAATGCCCCCTTCTGGGTCTTGGACACCACTGCACCTTGGTAAAAGGTGAACTCCTTGGCACACAAGGATTTTACTTTGTATGAGTATTCTGTTTGATATAGAAAATTTGGATAAACATATCCAGACACAGTCTACAGAAACACAGGTTGAACATGACGGACAAGACCAAGACACAAAAGACATGAAGACAGAGGAGAACACTGAGAAAGAAAGAAAAAGTGATGGAAGGTCAGTGAGGGTGGGGCAGCCAGAACCAGGGTCTAGCAGGGGGATTGGCGTTCACTGAGGCTTCTCACTGATGTGCCGCCAAGCCCTTTGAAGGGATTATTAACACATTTTGATTACTCTGGTCCAGTTGTCACAGAAAATATAACCTCCATCAGGACTATAAAATGGGCGGCCCTTTTCTTCTGTAGCGTCCCTTATGTTGTTCCTCTCTTCCCTCTCTGCAGTTCCTCCCATTGCCCTGGGTTGGCCCGGCTCAAAGCAATCCACTAATTACAGTTTCAGACATCTTGAAGAGTGGACTAACACACTATTAGTCTAATAGAGAGATGGCAGCCTCCTCAAGAGACACAAATTAGTGGACACGCACTGTTGTGCCATGTATTAGAGCTTTTTTCATCTAAATTGTCTGCAACAATATTTATCACCGATAACAAACTAAACCAATGTATGAGTCCTTACAATTCAGATCTATGATTCAGCTTTACTATATAAGCTCAGAGATTCAATACCTAGACCACCTTACAGTATTTTGCTACACCAGCCAGTAACAATACCACATCCTGCTTTGTCTATCAACATCAGTCTGGATCAGGTGTAACTGTTGACCACTAACATCATCAAGACAGTTTTAACCTACAAGTGCAAAAAAATACAGAATTTTTTTTTTCGGTTCCTTTTTTTTCTATAGATGCTGAGAACAGAGTCACTGATTCTATTCTATTCTATTCTATTCTATTCTATTCTATTCTATTCTATTCTCCTAGGTGCACCATACATTGCAGCCTTTTAGGTATGATGTGAGGTCTTCTGTCATGATGGGTGCACGGTGTGTCCACAAAACTAATATGTTCACACTTACTGTTCACCTTTTTTTACATAATTGACAAACTTTGTATTGATGCATCACAAAATGATGACACATGTGTACAAGCAATTAATGCCATGATGGATTTTACAGGAAAAGACCCAATTACAAAAAGATATGTCGACTACCTCTAAATAATCAAATGCCACGCTGACCAGAAAAATCTGAATCTTGTTGATTTTGAGTTGATTCTACCTTTAAAAAGAAAGCAGACAACTTGGTGTCTTGTTAGCGTTTGTGCTTTTGACTTCTTCTGAAATGCACACGCCTACCCTGCTTCACACCCTGTCACTTCAAGACTAAATGAAAAAGATGCTAACAGACAAGCAAACACACATTTCCTCCTTGAATAAAGTCTCCTTTTTAGGAACCGAGTTGAGAGATTCATAAGATAAAAACATCCCCAAAAAAGGCGAATAAACTCAGCAGTGTTAAAAAAAAAAAGAAAGGAAAGAATCAAGTGAATGGAAGAGTGGCTTTCACAGCAAACCCCAGCATTATTTACTGTGATAACCAAAGCTAATACATAAGAAAGAGCGCTTCTCTTTGTACACCATTAACTACATATCCTGTTTGTGAAATGTATATTCATAAACACAGTGACGATTGAGCAAAGGGGCCATCTCCAAATGTACACATTATCTGTGGAAAGGGCCAACACAGTTAACATCAAAGGGTCCAGAGTGGGAGAGGTAAAAGTAGGCCAGGCCATGGCCTGGGAGAGAAGTGCAGAGGATACAGAGGGTAGTGAAAGAAAAAGAGAGAAGGCAGTATGGCTGTAAAGAGAGATGGGGAGAGAGAGAGGTCGGTCCCAGGCTGGGAGGAGCTCAGGTGTGAGTTCTGAAGAGGCACCTTCTGTTCGTGGCTCTAAGGCCCCTCTGCGGACAGAAGAGGGCCCAGACAGACATGGGCTCCTCTTGTTTGGCCCAAATAAATCCAGGTGGCTCAAGACGCGTGCCCTTGTCACTCAACACAACTTCTCTCGACACAAACACTCACATGTGATGACACATGCACACTCAAAGATCCCTGAAGTTCACTGAAATCTGACCTTTTATAAAAGGTCATCATGGTTCAGTTTGCAAGGCCATCAGAGAGATAGGATATGAAAATTCTTTTTAAAAATAAATCCAAAAACTGAATTTCAGAACAAACAATTGTTAGTTTTTTACCACTTACATCATTACAGGACTGATGTTATTTTTTTTTTTTTTTTTGAAAAATTATAAACCACCTTATTTCTTTTGTTTTTGAATATTGCACTGGTGTGCTTATTATACTGCAGTGAAGTAGTTGCTCACTTTTTACAAAACAGATGCAACATCCAAGCTTAAGGTGTTGTAGAGGCAGTAAAACATCAAAGACAAGCACAAACAATAGATACAGTGTACTTGAATCTTATCAACAAAAACTCCAACAAAAATGTCCTTATTTACACTAAAGCCCGGCCTACGAGAGGTCCAATGTAGACATTAAACATATTGAAATATAAGTTTTCCTTGTAAAGTGACCACCTTCTGGGCAGTTTTGCATCAGAGGGGCCTTTGATATCTGTTCTGTTACTGACATTTATGATCACTGTAAAACATGCTGGCTTGGGCAGATGGATCACGATACTGTGCTGCTGTTCCTCTTCTATTTACAGACCTGAGTGTAGTGTGGTCACATATGCCCATCCTGTTTGGGCAGCTATGAGTTTTCTTGAGGTCTCTGTAGTGGACATACAGGAACACTCGAGCACAAATAACAGTGTAGATATGTGCAATATGATGACAGATGGGGAAGACGATAATGCTTTTTTTATTATTAAAAAATGTGACAAAAATGACCTGCATCCCTCTGAAGATCATCTTGACAGATCTACCAAAAATTCAACTTCTCTGCAAGAGAGATGCTCGAACCACTCAAATCAATTACATCAAAGATGGAGCTCACATATCGAGACTTGTTAAGTTAACTGTAGTCATATTGCAAAGGTAGGGTGCCGGAGCCATTGCTGTCACTTGACGACGCCTGCGTCTAAATTGGGAGTGAAGGCCTCCCCAGGAGAGATGGGTGAACCTGTCACAGAAGACTGAGGGAGCAAAAAATGTTCAAAAACGCCACAGTCACACACATACACACAAACACTAAAACACAGTGTCTCCATATGCTTAAGATCTTAATCATCAGCACCATCATCTGTTCTGTCCTTTCAGTGTGTGTGTGTGTTTATGTGTGTGCGCGTGTGTCGTTCACATGAAAGAAGGACATCTGGAATACAATTATTCCAAGACACTCTCTCACACACACACACATTTCCCTTTGCTCTAAATTTGCATGAATTCCATACATCTGGCCTTTAAGAGGCAGTAGCAATTATTCATTGAGCTGGTTGTTACAGCCCAAATGCAACCGGCCACCAGTCTAAACAGCTCATTAAAACAGCACAATACCTCACTTCAAGCACACAGGAAAATTGGCATGCAACTCTATCACTGCAATATCGTATAGTTCTGAATGTCCATTCTGGATAATAAAATGAATTTAGAGTGACTCTGTGGCAAAGTGAGTGTACTAAACATTTCTTTTGAGTTTTTTTGTACTGTTCTCTTGCAGTACCTTACCTTCTTTGTCTGCTTTCTCTGTCCATGCCTGAAATTTAGGCTCTGCACTTGTCAGGTAAACAGACAAAATGGGGTGGGAAATAAACCTATTCGGCAAAAACAATACAGATTTTCAGGGCTTACTTTTCTTATAAACTAAAAAACTGCCCATTTTGAAAATATTCCAAGGAATTTATTTTAAAAATGGTTGAACACATCAAAATTTTAATTTGTTACTTTAAATACTTAAGTTATTCACAATTGCAGGAATGGAAAATATAAAATCTTAAATATAAAGGGTACACAAGTTTTGGTTAAGTTGCTTTATGGAAATTATGCTTTTAATTTGTGTTTCTTCCTTATTTATTTATTTTTTATCCCTTGATTATGTAAAATTATCAGAGTTATTGCAGGAAACACCCAAAAACACTGCAAATTCTTCACAAAAAAAAAAAAAAATACTAACAACCACATCCCACTACTATAAGGTGGCCTTCACCAAACATTAAAAAAGTTTATATCAATGAATCCTCTCTGTTCTGTGTGAAGCCATAACTACGCTCACATTCACATCAAACCTGAGATGGGCCAGACCAAGGAAAGTGTCCCTTAGGCCATCTTAGCCAGTCCTTCACAACTGTGCTTTAAAAGATGGGCGACAGTACAGTACGCAGCAGTTGGCCTTGATTGATGATTGAGTAACCCAAGATCATAGATGTGCTTGGGGAAGACTTGCCGGTGCAGAGCTGTGCATACATCAGCCCTTTAGGACTACCACTACATACATCATGCAGTGAGACTGACTGATGTGAGCATGGGGACTATGTAGACCACTTAAGGGAAGCTTTTTACATGGCAGTCAACAGTCAAAGTTGACTAAAATGATTACAGCATAGGAAAGGGGTTATTTTGTTGCTATAAATCAGATTTTATCTGTGCCCGAAACAACTGAGGTGCAAAGCACGTGCAACATGTTCATATTACTAGAAGACATTCGCAAGCAGACACACATATATTAACTTGTGCTGATATCCTTGACAGAAACAACTACAAAAGCATAACTCAGTGGTAAATAAATAAGTTCATGCTGTCTACGTGCATTCTCTTTTTAGGAACTCTTGGGCTCACATAGACCCGTCCAAAGGATTATGTGCATGCATTCATGCGTGCACAGAGGCCCCCTTTCAGCACCTTCTTACTGAGTGAGTATAAGCGGCGCCTCCCTCCTTCAACAGCTCAAGGGCGCAGCCTATCTACCAAACGATAGAATGCAGAAAAGGAATTCTGCTTCAGATTAAGGATCCGGCCAGCTTGCATCAAGTCGGTTCCTTGGTTGATTTATATGGGAGTTAAACTGTTTGTACTGTCAAGGTTATGTTATTTAACACGGGAACAGGAAGGAGATAGAGACGAGGCCTCGGTAATTTAAGCTGGAACAAGTGCTCCACCAAGTATGATTTCCATAAGAAGTGAGAAGATCTAAAATTAAACCAATTATCTTTATCCAACAGAGCACAATTCTATGAGATCTAAATATTTCATCTTCTTGAAATATCTGCCATTCAAACAGAAAACATAGCAGTTTTTCTCCACTGATCTGTCATCAGGGAATGTAAAATGTAAATGTTGGTCATTTTAGCCAAAATATGAGCGTCTTGTCTCCGGCCACATAAATTAAAAGGACAATGTCAGCATGTCGCTTGTGTGTCTCTTTGCTTAAAACTGGGATGCAGAGTCTCCCGTCCCAAAGCGACACAAATATGTGTGCACGCAGACACGCTTGAGAAGCACACAGAGCACTCCTAAGGTTACCCCCTAGGACAAAAGCTTTACCATCCCACTGACTGGCAGATGGGGCAACCAGCTGACATCTCGGCCCGGCTCTGTTTCATGTTCCCTGGGTGTCTTAAACGGGCGGGCACCCTGTCTGATGGGCACAGGACGGCCAAGGAGGAAGCTCCTTTGACAGGGGAGGGGGGTGTGCTCCTTTGGGCTACCATTGAGGAAAAGAAGAGCAAGGACAGACGGAGATGGCTAATGCGCTTCTCTGTGTTTGTACAGTATAATTGTGTGTCTTGCAGGGTAGAAGGCTAAGGGGACGTCTACAGAAGATGCAGATTAATAAAGAGCTAATGACTGCATTTAGCCCTATACAGAATCAAATAGTTTCCTCAAGGCTTGAACCAACATTTAGAGTTGCAGGGATCAGGAGCAGTTGTACTTTTTTTTTTTTTCTTTTCTCTCCCCCTGATTTAGGCCGAGTAATTTAAATCTGAAAGTACAAGGCATGTTTATTGGAACTCAAAAGGTGGCACATACTGGTTTGCGGACGAGACCACAGGTTCTCTATCTGTGCGAATGAAAAACATCTGTGAGACTATATGAGAAATGACAAGGACAACAAAGCACCAGCTACACCATCTTAAGCTAAAAAGAAGCCAAAGTTGTTGATGGGTTGTTTACATATAGAACTTTGGTAGCTACAGCTGGGAAAGTTATGTTAAAAATAATGTTTTTTCTGTATTTAATTTAATTTATGTTTATCTTATATGTACACATAAAATACACTATCAACCACAGCTCCATGAAAATATTATTTTCATAATGAAAATATGGCTATATCTTATTATTATGGATTAATCCAATTTTATTGTATTTATTTACTTACATGTCATCATAATTTATTTTACATTATCATTTTTAAATACTTTTGGTATGGTATATGAAGAAATAGTCATTGCCCTCCTCTGAGTGTACTGATACAATAATTTTTAATATTCCATAAATTACATTTGCTCATATTTACATAGTAATATTTACTTAGTTGGCATCTACTATGGAAAAACTGAAAAGCAATGATATTTCAGATTGCAATTTCTGAGTGAACGTAATGGTATTGGGCAAGAAAGGGTGGATTTATTTAAAAACATTTGGTGAAGTATTTAATTTCAGAAAAATATTGCTGTACTTATTTCCATGTATTTTTATTTTACTGTTACAGGAAGGTATAGACCTAAAAATAAATTTTGCAAACTCCAACTTTTATGTAGCTCCCAACAGTAAGTGAATGATGGCAGACTACATGTATTAAAAATGGCATCAGCAGTCAGCTGTGTTAGCAGGGTACTATTATACTACCGACTTTACCTTATGACTGTCTGCTTGCTTCTGCTGAATCTGACACACAATTTAAAATGAGTGGGATTTAAAAGATTCACAGTCTGAAAGTTAGAGTTCCCAGGCTGTGAATTTATTTACTCTTAATTATAGATGCTTAAGATATTTTGTTTTCCCATATATTTTTTTCCAGTTGCATGATCTTGAATAATTTCCTTTTCTCAAAATTTATTATTTGTGATAAATATGGGCTTTTAGTTCAATGCATAAAGATGAAAATTAGCAATTAAAAAGAAATAAACTGTTAGAGCAACACTTTAAATCACGCATTAAAAGCATACAGTTGCTGACATCACAGAATATGTGTAATATAAAGACAAATGTATTTTTTTTTATAACCAAAAATATAATTCTACATGGCATGTGCAATGCAAATGGAGAAATGTTAAAAACTCTACCAGCATCTGCACTTTCCTTTTTACAGTTTTCTAAAAACTCAGCTGAGTCTGCCAGCTTGACAGAAGTCTGTCTGTGAAAATCAACTGCTAATGGTGGGATGTCTTGGTTGTCATTACTTAAGGGCTTTGTAGTAGTTGTTTAGTTCTTTTAAATAAAAGGATTGTTGCTATATTACTGTGGAAAAAAAACAACAAATATGGGGGGGCTGGACAAAGCAAGCCAATAGATTATTTACAATAGTACACTCTAAAAACTGTTAAGTTAAATATATATATATATATATATATATATGAATATGAATTATTAAAATAACCCTGCGATTTAGTAGGTAAATACATTTTAAGGAATAAAAACATCACTGTGGCTGCTGTGAATATATTCATCGTCCCAAAGTGTCCATGTCTCGTTTCCGTAAAACAGTTCCATCTCCACTCGCTGTGATAAATGTCTCCTCTTTTCTCTGCTTTTAGGGTTTGACTTACATCAGCCATCTTGTCATCCTGCGCATCGTTCTCATCAATGAATTAATATTTCTGATATACATCCTCGGGTGATAAGGTGGCACAAATCTCACTTAATGCCAATCTTTTGCTTTATTTAATTTTTTTTTCTTTTTCTCCCTTTCCATTTTTAATATTTCAGGTCCTCAGATGTAGCTGCTCTTTAAAGCGCCCATGGGGGCTCTGAGTCCTCGCTTTTGTCTCCCATTTCCTTCTGAAACAGTTTTTCTTTAACCCTATGTGGCTCTTCACAGTTGTTGTCTTAGCTCTCTCCTCTCTGTCGCTCTTTCTGTTTTCTTTTTCTCCATCCCCCTCCCTCTCTCAGCTTACTCAGTGTCAGCCAGAGGTCAATGCTACACTTTTTCTTCGGCATGCAAGAAGGCAGGGGGTGTCTTTTTAGTTATTGTAACCTAAAAATAGAATTTGATTTAAGGTTGGAACTGAGGTGTCTTTTAAGATATAGTGGCATAGCACTATCGACAATTGGAGGCTGTTTTTGTATGAGATAAGGCGCAGATTTATATCAATAAATGGATGATGTTTGACTTAGAATACAGATCAATACATAAACTAGGCCAACATGACTTAATTCTCATTTTTTTCTGTCTCTAGTAACACTGGATTTATTCACCTTAAAGTCACCTTCTTTTCCTGTTTTATGGTTACAAAATGTACTGTAATGTCATAGTGTGTGAATGGGGTCATTTAAGACTTTAGCAAAATATACATTTTGTATTAATTTGTCAATCTCTAAAAATTTCCAACAAATAAGAACAAAATAAAGCCCCAGCTTGCTGTACTTGTTAAACAAGTTCATATTAAAATTTAGCTGGCCTAAATTTCTGCTCAGTTTAAAAAGACTTCATGTAAAAGTGAAAGAAAATATTTAAAATGGAAAATCAACATTTGTCTTACTCTTACCAGTGATGCCTCACTTTTGTACTAAGCCTGAAAGCTTCATTGAGCACTCTAGTTAGATCATTACTTCCAAGAGTCTCATTATACTGAGAGCCTTGTTGAAGCTAATAAGTGACTAAAGGTCTAATTATTAGATTTTCATAATTTTATTAAAGCTAGCTGATACTTTTGAAGAACTAATCATTGGACAGAAGGTGGTTAACTGTGGTAGTTCATGGTTTTCGGTAAAACATCATTATTCAGTCAAGAGATCTTGATAAGCATCTATCGAAGAAAGAACAAACATGTATTTAAGGTTAATGGAATTAAACATACTTGTCGCCACTCTCAGTATTAGCAAATATTGTGTTTTTGATTTTCACGAGAACACCTGTCGAAATACAGAGGAAAACAGACTTGCCCAGACAGACTCACAAACACATACTTGAGTCTGTTGGTTCAGCTCTTCCATTGAGGGTCCGTATGCTAGCTGGCCATTGTGTGCGGAAGGCTTTTGTCTGTGCGGCCCAAAACTGGTGATTGCACCTTAGCTACCACAGTTCAAGCGTAAACAGTGTTTTCATGCACTACGATATACACTGTTGCCAGTGGACCCCTAAATCCCTGGAACAGCTGAGTCCTAGGGTGTCAAAGATAATGGCGATTTATTGCAGTGCGCGGCTTTCTCATTGCCCCTCCCGCCCCCCTTTCCAATCGCCCCTCCACCCCTCCTCCTCCCTCAAACAGATTAAAATTAAGCCGTAAACATGTGAGGATGGAATTAACACATTTAGCGAGTCTCCTCTTCCCACATCCCATTTTCGCTCCTGAGCGGCTGATCCCCGCTGCCGAACGCGGGTGCAATTTTAATGACTCGCAACGTTTTTGAAGTCCACATGAAAAAAGCGTCGCGCGCCGTTTGTGGCGGCGCTAGATATGGCTGGGCCACGGCCGGCCATGATTGGGGGGGACACACGCCGCCGACTCGGACTCCAGGCTCTTCGATAGGATCGGTGTCATTTTCCTCTCCACGATAAGACGCCTTGCTGACAAGGTCCGATTAGGAGAGAAAAAATCATTATTGCTACGCCTTTCATCCACCGGGGGTTTACTGATAAACAGCTCACCCACGGCTAGATTTTCTGAGAGTAAGATGTTATGCGTTGAAGCATATATATTTAGAAAATATGGTTTCAAGCTAAATTTCGGGAGTGTTTTCAATAATTATTTTCTTTTAAAATAGCTAAAGGAAAACATACTTTTTCTTAAATGTATTTAAATCAAGACCCATTTCTTCTCAGCTGAAAACTCAAGCTGTGAAATATTTAAAGTCCTAGCTCTCTGCTCTATTAATCAAACAATTATCAAATAACTCCATATTCTTTTTGAACACAATACAACATTGCCAATTGTATCAGTCTACAAAAAAATGATTTATTATGCTATACCTCAAGAGAATCCACTTTAGCAAACTGTTTTTTTAAAAAGAGAAATGAAAAGGGGATCCTTAAAATATTCAAACTACATTGTACAACAGAGAGAATAAACTAAACTAAGAGGGGGAGCAAAGATTCAGCTAGATGTTAAAAAGAAAAAGATGTACATTGTACATATATAATTCTAGTAATCATTCATGTAGTGAGGACAACATGTTCTGATATACAGTGTCTAATTGATTGTGGCAGTTGTAGATGACACAAATAAATAATATGATTTACATTTAATATGCGCCAATAAAATAACAATAATTAAAACCCATTGAGATCATTTCAAACAATCTACATTCCAATTAAATAATTTATTTTTCATTGTACACAGTAATTTTTTATTCAAATGATTATGTAATTCAGTATTATAATTATTATTCTCCTGTATTGAATATTCCATTGCAGTTTTTTTAAGGCTTAATTAAAATAATTCCCTCAATGTCAAACATCACTTTTGCTAAATGTAACTGACTGTGTCATTTGCTAAGTGTTTGCCTACAGTATATATTTGAGGAGTGACTGCCACTTTGGTGGCCCAACACCAAAAGAACGATCGAGTCTGATCTTTAGAGAGAACAGGGAAAAATAAAACGAGTGGGAGAGAAACAGAGGCGAAGATGGAGGGGGAGAGATAGAGAGTCGGGACAAACATGTGCTCTGTTACTGGGCCACTCCAGCACCCATGGACTCTCAGCAAGACTCAAAGCCACAGTTCTCTTCAAAAGGGAGCCGTGAAGATTTTTTTTATGTTTACAAAAACATATTTATTTATTTCTCGTCACTCCGCCATTTATCTATTTATTTCTCTCTGTCCCAGCACCCCTTGCTCTGCCACTGGAATCGTGTTCGATGACGCCGACACACCCACCCTCCCCTCTGCCCCCCTCCCCTCGTTTAATACCACTGCAGTTGAAAATCAAACTGCTCTAAAACAAATTGATGTACTCTTTAATATAGTCGTCACATCATCACAGGGTCCTCGTGCGTCTGCCTTGGTGAGAACTGCAGGGCTGCTTAGCTTAGCCCAGCGATTGCTGCCACTTTGTTGGTCGCTTCAATGATTTATCACAAAAAGAGAGGGAGATTGTGAGAGTGGGAATAGAGAGAAAAGGAGAGAGACAGAGAGAAAGTCCCCTGGATCATGATTGAGTTACTGGCACCTTTGATTGACAAGGTCTAATCAGCTTATCTCCATCCTAATAAAGTTGATAGCCTGCGGTGCTGTTCTCTACCTGGCATGGCATGAACTTTGGGCTAGGCTGGGGCCCCTGGGGGCCGAGCCCCGACCCACTATGCTTATCTAAATGGGGCTGAAATCAATCCCTAATGAGCTGTTTTCATTTTCCAGGATTGATTACAGGCCCCTAAACACCAAGAACACTAGCCTAAGAAGTGTTCTCAGCCTTTTTGCTGGCCACCTTTAAAATGCAGAGTAGTATTGCTTTTGTCTGTCTCTTCTTTGTTTCAGCAGCTCATTTTGCTGGCATTGCTAAGTTATTCGTGTCAACTAAACAAGTATAAAGGAGGAGGGTTTTTCAAAGTAAAATCACTAACAATCAATTTTTTTTAGCATTAATGATGAAACTCTGAGATGTTGCCACTGACATGTATCTTATTACCATCAAAATTATTATTATTTTTAAAACCTAAATTTCCAATTGCATTTAATTTCCACAATCAGTTTTCTTCATGCCCACACTCAATAGAACCTGGAACAATGAGCCCGCAAAAAAGGTTAACATCTTTCCACTTGCTACACCCTATAAGATTATACTTGAACTAAACAGAGGCTGTTTTACAAATAAAGTGTAACTGTGTGCAATTCAAATTATAGTGATACCACTAAAACCCAACATTTGATTTTAATTACCATCACTGAAAAACGCCTGTATTCATCGTCAGTCAGTATCGAAATTTCAACCCTCAGCTCTGTCAATGAAAAATAATCAAATAGGTGGAATAGTTAATCACCGCAACTCAGAAGTCTTCTCTAACATGCTATCTGTTTCCAAACAAGTATTCATAAATCATTTAGACTGTTTTTAAGTGTAGAGGGAAGGAGTGAAATCTGGCAAGTCTTTGATTCAACATCAGTCATGACTCCACATTTGGGCATCTCAAATGCCCCTGACTCAAATGTCTGTAAATTGGCTAACTGCATGCCCTCCCTCTTTACTTATGGCCCTCTTTAACTGGGCTAGCCCCAGTGTCTGCTTGTTGCTGTGCCTGGGCTTTTAAGTCAGTGCTCTTCACTAATGAAGTTCTATACTTTATTTATGAGACAAACAGAGGACCCTGGTTCTTGAGGGTGCGTGTGGTAAATAGCTCTGCATGTCCTAAGAGTCTCCTCTATATCCCTCTGAGTACTCTCACCGCTTTTGGCAAGCCTTTGTTTTATGCTAAATACACTTGAGACATTGAGAATGGTGGGAAAAAAAATGCTAAATCTGATAAAATGGTACTGTGTGAAGATTCATCTTTTCTTAGAACTAAGAGGCCTTTTTTCCCTTAAATGTGACCTAGAAGCATCCTGGCTTTTTTTGTTCCTGGTCATTAAGAGATATATTGTCGACGCTGAAGAGAAAGGGGGCAAAGCAGAGTTTCTATGCCATTTCTTTGTTCAGGATCTATCTCTTTGAAATAAAATGTCTTTTAGTTCCACTTCCCCCATTGGTCAATTACAGTTCTTAAGGGCTACTGTGTCATTTTGGATAGAGAATGCAACTTTGAATTACTGCAAAATAACGACACTAAACTGTTCTTTGTAAAAAGTACTGCTTAGATGTCTGGGGAGAGTTGAGGTTTGTGGCAAGAAAAGTATTTACAGTATGACCAGAGAGTGTCTGATTGGAGAAACACTTAACACTCTAATTATTCGTGTTTAACGTCTATGGATGCCACCCCTCTGTGTCTGAAAACTCAAAGCTTATTCCTCAACAACGACCAATTCTATTTTCATAATGTGCATGAATAAAGTGTGGAGCGCTTCTTGGATTTTTATTTCATTATTTTGCATTTGTTAGTGTGAAAGAGAAAGAAGTACAATAAACAGGCCCTATGTTGGACTATAAAAGTAAACAATTTAGCTCTTCCAAAGAAACAAATCCCAGTCCTTAGTGGACTGTGTTTCAGTACTCTAAGAACTGTGGCAGGGCTGTGATCTAAATGGTGCGGGATTTTATAAAGATGTCTGAGAAGTGTTGTGACAAGCACTTGTGGGACCACAAGAGTAAATATATAGCTTGAGACGGGTGAACAACACTAAATTAAAGACCAAACTGAATTTGGGATCAGATGGTGAACCCTGTCAAACCTTATAAACCAGGAGAGAGATATATATGGCTGCTCATATATGGATGTTAGCAGTGTGTTTTGCTGAATTTGAAACTTTGCTGTATAGTAATTAGTTGTCTTGTGGTTCACTTCATATTCCCTGTATCTGTGGGTTTTTTTAGTGTGTGTGTGTAGATGTACGCCCTGCTTGACCTGTGGACACCGCCATTTCAGGTTGTGCATCTGAGCGGAGGGTTGGTATCGACAGCAAAGGAAAAGAAGGGGTCATGGATTAAAGACGGAGGGTGAAGATTCCCTGCCAAACCACAAACACACCCCACAGCTGGTGTGGACCAAGCCAAGTGTGTGGGACCAAGGCAGGATAAACGAGCATTGTTCTTAGCTAGCCGCGCACACAGTGGATGAGACGGCCACCAGTGACACGGGGGTCAGGGGGCATGTAGCCAACCAAGGCAGGAGAAAGTGACGGACCCGGGAGGTTGTGAACACTGTTAAGCCATGGCCCACTTCCTTAACGTCAACTGAGCTGTGAGGCAAAACATCAAAATGAGCCACTCCGCTGAAAGACACGAGTGAGCAAAATTAAAAATCTGCGGGCTGTCGCAGAATCCGGCACAGTCTGGAAACCTGGATAACGGCAGGATCATCTGAGACATTTGAATCAACATTTTTAAACAGAGAATGCAGATTGTATTTATGAATTTGTGAATGCAAGTTACAGAGAACATCAAAAGCTGGTGGTCTGTGTGCGAACCTTCCTTGACTTGAATTATTAAATCTGTCGATGTCGCACATGCCAGCCACCCCGCGATTATAGTGTAAATTGACTAACTTTTTCAAAACTACAACGGAAGCCACAGAAAGCTGGTTGATACTTCAAGAATGAGCTTTGATACATCTCTGAGGAATACACTGTGCCTCAATAATGTGGTGACTGTCAGGAAGGAAGACAGGATAAAAAATATGCTAACTGGTTAAATCTATTTAAGATCCCAATGAGCTTTTTATTTTTATTTATTTATTTATTTTTTACTATTTTAAGATAAAAACCAACCTTGATAATGAGGATAAAAAGGAGCTTGTGCATTTTTTTTGGATGGTTTATTTAGAAAGTGATATTATGTTTTTTTTCTTCTTTCTGCAGTCCTGAATTAAGAACTTCTAGAAGAACGCTGACGTTGTTTATTTTCATAGACCCCCTGTCTGTTTATGAAAAAACACACCACCCATCCAACACACACAGCCATACTGATGCATGAATTTTTCTTCAGGAGCAGAGCAAGGAGAAGCGGCACCCGATCTGTCGCCTGTACACCTCTCTCTCTCTCTCTCTCTCTCTCTCTCTCCCTCCCTGGCTCGTCTTTGATGTACTCCCGAAAATGTCATCAGACGTCAAGGAAAGAGGGTTTTTTTCGACCCTCCCCTCTACCACCCTCCCCGCCCCACAAACACATACACACATATCCACCCACCTCGCATATGAGCAAGACAATTTGCTGTCGCTCACTCATCCTCACCACTATCTTAAACCCCCACCCCACTCCTTCCCAACTCAATCCAAAACTGAATACATACCAGTTTCTACTGCTATCTGGTAGCCAGCCTCCAGTCTTCGCGATGACCTTTCCAGCTTCTCTGTGTTGTCCAACAGATGCGCTCTCTGCAACAAATGGAGAAAAAAAATGAAGCCAGAGAAACAAACACAAAATAATTGATTGAGAGGGCTGGGACCCATTTCAAAGAAACACATCAACACTGTCACCTAAACAGACAGACCACATTCATAGCGACAACATAATACAGCCAGGTTGGCAATAACCTTCATGGATGACAATGTGTTATATGCTGATGGAATATCAAGCATGTGCATGTTGAAGCTGACAATGTAAGAGGTGCAGCCGCCTCATCTTGGACATGAAAACAAGAACCACTTTGAGGTTTGTTGATTCCTCATATTGTTTCACAGCACAGTGTTCAGCTGTACACAGGAAAAAAAAGTTAAGGGACAAAAGTGGAGCCAATTTAGATAAAATGTTATTTAATTCGTAGTTCAGGAAAAAAGAAAATCCTGTCCAGGTGATGGCTTCCAACTGGATGCCACTAAATTAACATTAAACTCTCAGTTGTAGATAGCAGTAACAACTAAAAATCTAACATGTGATGTGTCTTTTAAGATTTGTTGTACATGGTCGTGTCAGTGTACCTACAAAATAAAATAAAAAATACAACAACAAAAATAATAACCATGTAAAATTCAATAAAATGACAATACTAACATTTTTATACAGACTATGAATATAATAACCACATTGAACAAAAGCAATCAAATTTCTCTTCTGTGTCTAGTTTATCCACATCAGTGGACCAAACGGCTATTCATGATGCATGAGTTATCGCATTCCCCCTCGACTTACAGCTATCAACAATTGACAAGGCTGCCCAGTGAAAGCCTAGAATTCAGACAACATATCAAGAAAAGATGTGTTCCATAAATAATTAAGTAAGCAATTTGATCAGTTTTTCAAAGTGGGTGTTTGTGACTATCAAGGTGTTAGCTAGGGCTCTAATATCATGTGTGCACATCAATGGACAGCAGCTCCTAAGATACCAAGAAAAACAGCAGTTTCGGTTCTCTTCTCTGTAGTTCATCAATTCATGTGTGACGTGAGGCAAGAAGAAGGTCTGATCTGTTGACTGATGGCCTTGAGTTCTATCTTGAGGCTCTAAGGCATCTACAATAATGCCAGATTTAATTTAATCTTATTATTGCACCATGTAGCAACAGATCCTAGTAACAGTATCTATGGAAAAGACTAGATGTTGATACATTTTCTTGGCTTGTCAAATACTTCAAATATTTGTCTTCTAAAAACTAAAAAAGCGAAAAATCGGCAAATAATGCTCCATTTTTATCCAACAATGTGTAGTGTTCAGTGTAATGAGGAAATCCTACGATCAGAAAATATTTAACTTGTTGATAAATCTTTTAAGTTATTAGTTCAATTGATTTGACAGTGTCTTAACCATTTCCTGCGTGGTTAAAACACAATTCACTGACACTATCAAAGGAAAATAAACTTCATCTAAGAGTTTTTAAAGACCTAATTTGTCAGAGTAGTGAAAACTATTGAACTGAGTGAACTGTAAATCATACCAGGGAATATTTAATGCTAACTTTTCAGCACGACTTTGTTCATGAAATAGTGCAAAATGTTCAATGTGCCTGACTCACATCTGCTTTATCTGATATAGCATTAAACTGTATAAAAGTTGTTAAATGACAGATACTGATTTTTTTTTTTTTAAACCAGACTTTTCGAAAATGAAACAAGCTAAGTATGTGCTAATGGTACGTTTTCTTCACGAGGAAATGTGCAGCATGGGGATAGTAATATTTAATCCTTACTTTTAACATTTCTTGTCCCATTCTGCCGTAACACTGTAAATTTCCATATCATCAGACTAACATCTTATCTTGAAAAGAAAAAGCAGCTGCCATTGCAACTAAATTTAAAACATTCGCTTTTTAATGCGGCATTCAACTGATTCTTTTCTTCAAATATTTTTAACCCAATTTTTAATCTATCCACCTAACGTAAGTTTGGTTGATATCATCCATATAAACTTTTGAGTCTTACAAAGCAAACACATTGCATTATCTCAAGGAAGTTCATAAGGCTGTTAATGCACCTTCAAACTAATAGTAAACCCATATATTTACATTGTCCACTGATGCTGCTCACTTTATCTCCAAGTCCAAAATAAGAAGTTGCTTTCATCTAAATATTGCCTTCAGAAACATGGCATAAAAACAGCATAATCATGGAAGATTTAAATGTTTATTCGAATGCTGTTGGCTCTGATGGCCTTTCGAATATACTATGTCAAGAAACTGATCAGATGTAACAGATTTGACACTAAAAAACAACCCGATGAATGGCAACCACCTCTTTGACAAGAGTTTATACCCGTCACATGAACGAAGGGGACAGGGGGAGAAGGGAAATCTCTAGTTTTGGTTAGGCTGTCAAAATGTGTACCAGCTAATCACTCACAGGATATGAAAAACATGGAAGGAAAAAACATAAGTCAACGACACACTTTTCAAAGTTTGACAATGAGAGGGATGGGAAAAGAGCAGGGTGGAGAAAACTCCCTCTGAACTCCTTTCTTTCCCTCGCTTCCTTTTTCTTCGTGCCGCTGACAGATGTCATTTAAAATTGCAGAGATACTTTTTAATAGTTAAAGGGAGGGCAGGGGGAGGATGGAGGGATGGGAGAACGGGTGGTTGTGGACGGGTGGCAAAATGGGCTGTTGGTGGTAGGAAAAAGATAAGAAGATGGGGAGCTGGGAAGGATGCAAGGGTTGGTACGTCTTTAGTCATGAGTGATTTCTAGGAAGGGTTTACATGGGTGTGGAAGAGGTGGCGATGGCACCAGCTGAAATAGTGGCATTGTTCACATAGGAGAAAGAGGATACCAAGCTTGGACTATAATGAGCCCCTATGGATCAGCTGAGATGGAGGGGATGTATTGACATGCAATGCTTAAGCTAATACACCTAGACCATGGCTGCAGTGCCTGTGTGTGCCTGGGAGCATGAGGCAGCCAGGGATACTGACAGAGTAGCGTACTCCCAGGGTTCTTCAAAGAGCTCAAGTGATTAGTATGTTATCATTACCATTCGAAACGTGATTTTCCTATTCCCTTTCGGCAAAGGTGACACGTCTCGGGGAGACGGCCGGCAGACTCACAGCGATGGAAAGCCACTTCAAAGCTTTCTCCTCCTGAATTTCTCTTTCTCTCTCTCTCTCTCTTCTCTCCCTCGTTCTGTCTTCTTTTAGGGCTAGGGGGAGGGGAGGGTGGCTGTGGGTGGGTGTGTGAGGTGGGGCTGGGGGGTGGGGGGTTGGCAGTGGCAGTGTATATGTGTGTGATCATTAGAATAATGCGCCTCGAGTTTTGACGGTGACAGAACCTGAAGGAAAGGGTGAGAGTTCACCCACTAAGCATCCAGTAATGGCAGACTGTGATGGCCCTAATAATGAAACAATCCAGCCATGAACACAAGATGATACCTTCAAAAATAATGAAAAGGAACACGTATAATTAAAACTAAACATCCTAGATTGCTTCAGGTAGGCAGTCACAGCAGATGTACCGATTGCTTCTACCGACTTAATCTAATAGGAGGAGATCCTTCTTCCCAAGGAAAGAAATTGTGTTTCTATATACAAATGTTACCAACAAACACATGAAAATATGAATATACGGATGTGTTCAGCTAGGATTTTATGAGGCAAAAATCGTGGTGTCCTCGTCAGCATTTTTGACGACGGAAATGTAAAGTGGCTGCCAGCCCCTACTGTGCTACAACACCCCCTACAAAGGCCTGACCCCTGTGGTTCTGATATGTTGAAACCCTTCAGTGTAAGTCCAAAACACACATAAACTAGCACTTGTTTCATCTAAAAAAACTGGCATGTCTTTCAGATTTGATGTTTATCTGCTGAAAAAGAAAAAGACTAAAGGGATAAGGGTTTCATCAAAATCATATATGACTGTCACATAGAAAAGGTTTTAAATACAGTATAGTGTATGTTAAACAGTGTGCATCTAGAGTGCACTAGTGCACCCACCACCACTTCTGCCTATGCATGTACGCCTTTTCATCTGACACCTACATTTTGAACAAAGATCTTCTTAGGAAGCAGGAAAATTGTGTTTTTTTGTTGTGCTTTTTTGCGTCAAGAAACACTCTTCAGTTGTAAGTTATTAACAGGGAGCCCCAGAACAATGCAGCTGTAGCTCAAAAGAAATCTCTCCCCTCTTCTTTTCGCTCTCCTGCCTTTTTTCAATATCAAACACAGGCGGTTACTATCACCATTTTCCAAAGTTCAGATGATTTCCTTATTATTTCAATAAGGGTGGGGGAGAGTCAAAGTGAATAATGATGACAGCTGTGATTCAGACTGACTGTGTGATCTTCTGTGCCGTTTGTTTGGGACTTGTAAGACGAGGAATTACAAGTGTCAAACAGCTGTGAATATGGGTGCTAAATATTTAAACATGTTTTTCAGCTGAAGAAAAAAAGTATAGTTTCTTAAAAGCAAGGCTTAAGTGTGTATAAGCTGTGCCAGCCTTTGATTCGAATGCAGGAAGAGAAAGAGGGTAAAAGACAGCGATGGAAAAATGAAATGGCGAAGAGGGCGCAGAATCAAGCCCGATTACATATATCGGGCCATCCAAAAAGGGAAGACAGGTGAGGCAACTCGAAATGTCTTCTGACCCTCAGGCTAGGAGGAAATGTAAAAAAAAAACAAAAAAAGAGGGAGGAAGAAGGGGAAACAAAAGTACAGCTAAATAAAAGAAAAAAGCATGATAACATGGCATCTGGGCCAGGTTGGTGCTTTAAATTATAGATAGCTGTGAATGGAAAAGCTTTGATAGGTATTGAATTACTCAGCTCCAGCAGAAACCCTCTTGAACAGTCTCACTCAAAGGCACATTTAACAACACAGGGTAAGTACACCTCTTAGTACCAGTTTAGTCCCACTTTAAATGACAAGCTACATAACCAAACGACAGGTAACAATGTACATTAAAAGATCAGAATGAATATTAACTAATGACTGTAATTTTAATGTCTCAAACATATGATTTTAGTATAGTTTTACAATATAACACATGAAGTCCTTTAATTAAATATTAAAATGATAATGCTAAGAAGTCAGACGTCCCTGCTGTAAGGTTCAAATAGAATTTAACTAAAGTGCATCCAGCGCAATAGTGGCGACCCCAAACATTCAAAACAGAGACATGTTTTTGCTCAAATTGATTTGTTTTTGGTCATGTAATAGTTAATTATACTATGCTGCAAATAAATGTTCATTTTAGATGACATTTAGGGTATATAATGTATATTATTATGGATGGAGGCAGAAAAGCCAGGTTCAGATTACTGCACAAAGTGAGAATTTGATTTTCTTTGGTCAGGATATGTACAGTCAGTCCAGCTTGGATTTACAAGGCTGACAATTAATACTGAACAAACAATAACTGAACTATGAATTATGAAAGAGCTGCAGCATCTGAAACCGACCACAGTGAACATTTAACAGATAAACAGTACCACAGTGCTTCAGTTTCAGCTTCACAGTTTGTCATTTATGAATTAGAATTGTCTCTCTCAACTCACCTTATATTTTTTATTGGTAAGTTTTAGGTTTTATTTTTATCTTTATCAATTACTAGAAATTTCCGGCGACCTCATTTGAATTCCAGGCGACCCCACGTGGGGTCCCGACCCCAAGGTTGAAAAACACTGATTTAAACTGTTTTATAATATGTGCGCAGCAAAGGTTTAAGGCTTCCTTCACGTCTTCCATTAAACACCTCAAAGTGAACAAAGTAATGTCAAAAGCTGGTTCTGAAACTGGACATGAAAGTTACATTAACAATCAAATGACTACAAATGAGAAACAGCTTAGGTTCACAGACCTCTGGAACTTTAATATTGAATTTTTTGTTTTCAAAAAAACAAAAAGCCAACCAGCAAAGATGGATGTGTACAGTAGCTAACATTTTGATAGTCGCAAACAGAAAATATCCTTAGTTGAGCTATGTGCAATAAGAAATAGTATTTATGCAAAGGGATGTTTGGTGATACTCTTGGATATTTTTAATTAGTGCATATTTTCTTACTGCTCAGTCACATTTGAAATGGCTCCTAGTGACTGAAGCAGCTTCATTACACTGCATGATGTGTATAGTGTCTAAATGTTATGGTATCCTGTTCTCTGCTTAGACTACAAAAGACAATAAATGTCATGAATTTAGTCTACGGCGGTGATGGTAATGATAATGAAACTGTCAATGAAGACACATATCGGCATATATGGACAAAAAGCAATATTACCAATAATGAGAACTAAAAATGAGTTGATGACGAATGGTGGAATGCAACACATGTGGCCCCTCTCATGAACATTCAGAGACTGTGAATCTTAAAAGCAAAGCCATTCATTTCCACTTGAGACTAAAAAGTTGATCAACGCCTGAACTGTATTAGGCCCAATAACAAGCCTACTCCAAACCTTGCTTCATTTCTCAATATTTGTCTTCAAACAGGTATATCAGTAATAATATCTTATCTTTACTTTCACATATTTAAAGGATGGGAAACTGGAAAAACTGGCCTTGAGTGAATTCATTATCTTTGGCTTGGCCTTTAAGCTGTTCAATCAGACACGTGAAAGAAAGAAAAAGAAAAAAAGGGTCCAAATGAGCTGATTTTAATTTTCTGCAGGAGAGAAGAGGGCAAATGGAAATTTCAGTGGGAAAGCAGAATTTAAATAGTCAGAGCAGAGAAGCACTTACCTCTTCGCGTAACTTTATCAACTGCATCATGAGAGCAAAAGGGAGAAGAGAGAGAAAGATGGAGAGAGTGAAGGAGAGATAAAAAGCAGAAACATGGCAGGAAGGAGATCAGTGATGTGGCTGGGTACAGAATTAACCTTGACGATTTATCTGTTTGCATGTTTAGCATTTGGAAATCACAAGACAAACACATTAAACGGAGCTAAACACACTACTCGGGCTGACTTTTTTTGAACAAACAAAGATCAAGTCCTGGCGCTGTCACATTAAACAAAGAGCGGGAATGGATCGCTCGGCACGCAATATCAACTAACATTATCAAGGCCGTCACATGACAGAAGTTGATATAGCAGAGAGTAAAGAGGAATGAGCATAGTATAGTCTCCACGGTTACTGTACGCTGCAAAATATTTTGCATATTTTCTCCGGAAAAGCAAAAAAAAAAAAAAAAAAGGGAACACATGCCCTTTGGAAGTGGAAGAGAAATGCTGAGCCACTGAACTGTTTATCAGTGATCATATACTGTCAATATTTCATGTAGCGTATGCATCTCAATAAGCGTACCTGCTGTTCAGATTATGTATGGAAAGTTATGTGAGGGTACCGTACGTATAGTGTAGATTATTAGGACAGCCGCAGATCATGAAAAATGAATCTTAGCACAGCTATACATTTTTGATGAAAGAGAATGGAAAATTTAAAGAGAAGTAAATAAGAAATGCTATTTCTATTCCCTGTCCTGGAAAACCTTGCATCTCCAATAATGAATCAGACATTTGAGGAAGGCAATAATCCCATTTGCCATTAATTATGCCTAGTCACAATTAAAAAGGTTATTTCCATGGCCTGCTCTTAAGCGAGAGCTGGGAGGAAGACAAGAGCTTATCATGGGATGTTTTGCAGAGAAAGGGGAAGGACATTTTTTTGATTTGTTTGTAATCCTTTTAGAAGTTTTTTTTTTTTTTTTTACAATGCATATTTCCTGGGCAACATTAAAGGTTAGAAGATCTAAAGGAAAATGCAGGCCACTATAACATGTGCTACTTATTTTAGATTTTTAGGGTTTGGAATTATTTCGTTTTTTTGTATAAACACGATCGTAAATTATAAACTTCAGTGCAAAGTTTGAGGTTAAAGAAGCAGCTGGTACAGGGATGGAAAATGGCATCACAGGTTGAGATAATTCAAAACAAGTGACAAAAAAAAGGCAAAAACAAAGCATAAGTTCCTCTTTCAGCTCTAATGACCACAATAATTCAGCTAACATTTAACATTTGCACCTTACTTACACTGAAACAACCACAACAAATCCGAAACAACAAGAAAAAAAAAAGAGCGATGGTATAATAATATACTGCATACATTTGTCACTTTTTGACTACTCCAAAAGTTACCACACTAAAAAGATATTTGTCAAACAATAACGAATTCAGGATGAATCTATACTATATAAAACCCAAACAAAAACACATTACAATCTTGCATTTGTTACAGCGGATATCCTTGTAATTTTAGAAGCGTCTCAAAAATAGTTCTTCCACCATTTTATTTTCCTTACCGACCAAAAAAGCAAAAGTACAACGCCTCATTGTGATAGTGCAAATACAAAAATACTGTCAATATCTGTAATGTGGGAGGTAAACAAATATAATTGCATGTTTCTTTAAAGAGCTCTTACCCTTGAAAACGTCGGCACTAACAAGATGCATTTTAGAGTGGAAACTCTCTTTTCCAACTTAAGTAACAACTCCCTGCTAAGAATGCATTAATGAAGAGGCCAAAGTTTAAAACTACACTGTGGATGTGAATGTGTTTGTGGTTTGAACAGACCCGGCAGATCCTGCGATCCCTCACCCCGGCTCTGCCATCAGTCAATGGGTCCCAAACAAAACTTGTTCTAGCTCATTTGTGCTGCCTGACTGATTGCAAGCCCTCATGGAGGATTTGTTAAAACTATATGATGGACATATTGAGGAGTGTTTTTAGTTTCCTCCCGTTTGGATTTATTTTTCTTTGGCATGCACTCTTTTTAGTATGGCCAATGATGCTCACGTTGCTCAAGAGATACAGAGCAGTAAATACAGAATATTGTAAATGTTATAATTACTCCAGCATGAGCGCCTTTCCTTGTGTTTTTGTGATGCCAGCCAGTATTCAAAATTGCACTGCTGCAATTTTTCTGTTATGATAATCAGCAATTTTTTTTTTCAAACAAAAGATTTTTTTTATCCAATACGGAATTCGATACAAGTGGTAATCTGCTTCCTTTGTAGCCTGTAAAATCTGGTCCGTGCTGGCTCAAACCAGCACAATCTCTTGTGGCCAAGCCTTCTGCTGTGACTGAAATCGAAACTATTCCGTATAGTGTTCGTGTGTGAAAAATGTGTGTGTATCCGCCGCTTTGTGTGTGGTGTCTCTGCGTGTCTGTGTGTGTGTGGCGTCGGTGGATGTGAGTGCACCAACATTTGTGCGTGTGTTGCATGCAGAGGAAACAGAAAGGAGAAAATGTGCAATGGTAGCCTACCACATTATTAAAAAAACGAGTGATAGTGCCAATTCAGTCTCTGTCCGCATACAGATAACGAATAAATGCCGAACTCTATTAAATCGTCCTTTAGCCATTATCGCAGGGCCAACACGCCATTTTCAGAACTTATGACGGTTCCCTATTTACTTAGCTATAAATCCTTGCCATGTAACCAACAGATTTGTGACTGGTAATGATCTGCTCAGCCAGGGCTATATGAAATGATCCTGACCTCTTTCAGATCGTCAGGAATTAAATTGACCGACTTGCCCCGGCCCCCACCATCTTTTCCCCTCTCCTATCACCGCCGTCTCGTTAGATAAAAAAACCCTGAAGTTCCGAGTACTCCACTCACAGCAAGACCACGACAAGTATTATCTCCACAAGTTTTAAAATGAAAATGAGGTAAATATGGCACCTGGGAGAAAAAGGGAGAATTTATATCATCTGTTTACTTTGCTTTTGCCCCAAGCATGAACTCTTTCTATATCTTTATGTCAACATTTGTATGTGTGTGTGTTTTATATTTTTAACAATGACTTTAAAGTTTTCATTCCCATTTTATATCCTATTATTATTATTATTATTATTATCATTATTATTATTATTATTATTATTATTATTATGGTTTTTATTAGTAATAATTAATGTATTAAACATATTATAGTCACTTATGGTAGATTTTTCAATTTTATTTTATTATAAATTGTCAAAATACAATATAATGAAGACAAAAAAAATTTCCTTCAGTTTCATTTTTTTTTAAGTACATGATGCCTGACCCAAATGTTTTATTATGTTTTTTATTATGTGCACTTCAATTTAAAATATACTACAGAATATTTCATTAATAATTTAAGTGTATATTATATGAACGGTAATTTACAATATTATGTTGCTTTGAGGTAGCAATTGGAAATAAAAGTGTGAACAGTTTTTCTGATCTTAAAATGTCACATTCAGCCACTTTTATTTTCCTGATGTGTGTTCATGTATGAATTAAAGTAGAAAAAAAAAATGTAATCAATTTGGTATTTTTTACTGAACAATAATTTTGAACAATAATCAGTACATTTCCTAGATTTGTTATTCGAATGCAAAACAATCTGCAAAATTAATTCTGCTTGATTTTTTTTCCTTTTCAACATTTTTTTTTGTAGATAAGCTAATTCTGTATTTATTAGTATTTCTTTAAAATAGTTTATGAATTTTTAATGAAAGCACAATCCGATTTGAAATTAGATGTGATACTTCTTCAGCTTTTCCTTGAAATTTTGATAGAAGCCATCAGTGTCTCAAATGTGACATTTCTGACAGCAAATCTCCTTCTAAGTTCTGCATAAAATGTCAGAGTCACTTTTGTGTCTCACTAATTTGCCAGGAATATGCATATCAATTACATATCTAGACTACTGATACATATGTTTCCAAGATGTGCAGTTCATGGGTCATCATTGAAATGGTAATAAGAAAATGTTGGAGTTTTTTTTTTTATTGCTTTTTTTGTTTTTTTACACACATACAACTTTATTTAGATTTGCTTAGCTGTGAATTATCTAAATATACTCTCATAAAGCACCATGGGTCTAAATGTGCAAATATGCATTTTGATATTCATCTTTGTTTTGTTTTCCTTTTGTGAGACTTGCACGTATGCAGATGCAAAGTATTTATTTTATTTGTTTGAGTCGATTGTGTGTGCCTTGAGACACACCACCCATTCAACCCCTGCAAGCTGACAGCCGATTCTAAAGGCGATATATAATTAGTCAAAAGACGTCTGGTCACAGTTAAGAGCAGCTGCGTATGAGTGGCAGCTGTGCAGGTGAGTAATAGGTAAGTGCGTCTTAAATGTTAAAACGTTTTTGCTGGATTTGTTGATGTATCACTGTTTTGATGCAGCACAGTTATTCAAAACAACTTGGTTTAAAAGAACATGTAGCATGTTTTTGGCAATTAAGATCACTATTCAAGATATTCTTTTTCTTTTTTTCCCTTTGTTGCTGATTTTGTAACCATTCTGAATAAATCTTTTGTTGACATTACTCTGTGAATTGGTCATGTGGTCTTTATCTGTTGTTCAAAAGGCTGAATTGATGCACTTTTAATATTAAAGAAGGATGATCAAAAAATATTTTAATTGAGGTTAAAATATATTATATTATATTATATTATATTATATTATATTATATAAATGAAATATATATTTTGGGGGTAAATTATCATTTCTAAGCAGCACATTATTAAAATGTAGTATTGCACTAAAATATTTCAGTGGTGTTTTATCATTAAAATATGCTGCAACCTTATTCATTTTGAGTGTCTGTATTGTGCTGGTTCACCACCCTTGGAGTCTAAAGAAAGAAGAGAGAACAAGATTTAGCAATGTGTCCGTGTGTGTGTGGACGCTGATGGAGGATCTATTATGGGCCTAAGTCCACACCCGGCTGGAGAACAGCTGTGGGACGATGGAGTCAGGAGGCTGGTTTTGGACTGAGATTTGAGTTGAATTGTGTGATTGTGTTTAGTTGTGCATATGTGTGTGTCTGCGGGTCACAATCTGGCTTTGGCCAGACACTGGTCCCATGCCCCGAGCCCACTCGCTGGCAGCCCAGCTTTGCATTAAACAGTGTTCCTTCCGCATGACTTGGTGACAATACTGTGGTTTCAGCTTTCGATAGCCCCTACGAGGGGCCCACCACCTCACACAGGGGGCCGGTCAGCCACCCACATTGGCGTCCATTGGGCCCCTGATTAGCACCTCACCTGGTTCTCCGAGGAGCCGGCGTCATCCCCCAGGAGCTCGTTGCGCACCTCATCACTGTAGGCAATACGTGACCTTTTCTGCAGGGGGAGGAGAGCGAGGGAAAAGGACAAAAAGAAGAAGAGAGGGGAGAAACAGAGGAGAGAAAAAAGAGAAAACAAGTGGGGAAATATGGCTTAGTGCTCTTGTTGATGCAAAAAACAACAGGCATTCCTTAAGCACGAGAGCCCCCTAATGGAACTTGGTGACAAACGTGCAGTTGTACACATGCAGGTGATGTGTGTGTGTGTGTGTGTATGTGTGAGAGTGTGAGAGAGTGTGTGTGTGGCAATTCAACCCATGTACTGACAACAAGCACTTCTTGGTTTATGCCCATGCCTGCTTCCAAGGTGATCTACCTAGTGCACTTGTGCCACAGAAGTAGAGGCAACCCCCACCTCATTCCCCACCCCTCCCACCTTTACCCACTTAAACAAATACAAGTTGAGGGATAAAAAACCTCATCTTGTGTGCATGGAGAGGTTGTGGAACAGGGGACAGGGGAGAGGACCAGGGAGATGTATTATGAGGAAGTATCACTTGTCAGCGCTAAATCTTTTCTGGGGGCTGTCACTGCTGTCATCCCAGTGCAGTGGCAGGCTCTGTGATAACACCAATGCTGAGACTCAGACAGGGAATAATTCATCACCCATTGGCGGCCCATCGGATTTGGGGTTGCCTCTCTCTCTCCCTCGCTTGCTCTTTCTTTCTCTCTTTCTCCTCACACTCACTCACTCTCTCTCTCTCACACACACACACACACACACACACACACATATAACAACTCACTCTTGCTCTCTCTCTTTCTCTGTCTCACTAGAATAAGAGGGAATGCCATGTCCAAAAAAAAAGCCCAAAACACACACATTTCATACACACTTCAGAGTGTGCCACCTCCGATTGTGGAAGAGTGGGCTGCCGTTGTACTGCTTGTTTACAGACGCCCGACCCATGGAAAAACAGCCTCTTGGCATGCCCTCTAAACTAAATACACACCAGCAGCAGACACAGAAAGTGTTTACTAAGCCTCCTTCGCTTTCTCTCCCTGCCTTGACAGGGTTTCTAGGTGGGCTGCAGGAGGTGGGCAAAATCAAAGACAAACACCAGCATAGGAATGAAAATATCACTTTTTCTCAACAGGAATTCTTTCTATTTTCTATATTTATTTAGTCCTCCACTCTAAATAAATAAAACAAAGACAAGGAATCAGTGAAGGAACACCAATTACCTGGTGGGTACATTTTTTCCCCTCAAATACAGTATCCTTTCGCAGTATCTTTCTATTATCAGCAAAAGTTTGAAGCTATTGCACGAAGTACTTTGATGCTACCGTCCAGGAGAAAAGCGCAAACCAAACTTAAAAAAAGCCAATTCTAACTTCAAGAGTGATGATATCAAGCTCCTTGATTGAAATAAGTTTGGAACCAATCACAACCAAGCCAGCTAATTTTTTTTTTTTTTATTGTCTCTCCTCATAATCTGGAGCACTGAGTGGAAAGTCAGGGCTGATGTGATTTGGCTGTTATTATCGTGATGGTGAGGGCCACAGTTCTCTAGAGTAATTACTGACTAGACGGAGGGCCTGATTGACCCAGACCACAAAACCCATTAGATAAAGAGCACACCCAAACAATACTCAACCATGGGGACCTAAACCCACCACAGAATGCCTATTGTGGGGCAGATGGAAGATCGGCAGCACAGACGTAAATAAATCGCAACATCGACCCCACAGGAGCTCCACACGTTTCATTCTATAAACATTTTACCTGTTCAAATGCTTTGTCGTGAATCTATAGTAATGCAAATGATCACTTGGCATGTTATTTTGCTTTTATCTCTCACACATTTCCAAATCACGTAGAAAATATGGAAGCTGACAAAGAATAATCAAAGTAATCTGCGCTTTAAAGTTTGTTGCATAAAAACTATGTTGCTATCATGCAACAAATGTTTTACTATGAGAAATATCATCATCATAAGACATATCAAAGATATGCCCAAAAATGCAATTATCCAACAGTTGGAACATATCTATTTTTAATTACTACTATGATTTCAAGATAATTTATCATTGATGCAGGAAATAAATGACCACTGTGCTTCTGTTAGTGTCAGAACATCAGAAAAATTTTCACATTTGAGTTAAGTAAGAGAGAGGCAATAGGTATTAATCTGAAGACAACCTGTAAACTTGTACACATGACACACACACACACGTATTTTTGTCAGGAAAACACCCACATGTTCCATTTAAGTCGAGTTTCATCTTAAAGAGCTGCAATGCAACTTGGGGAGAACGACGACTTTACCAGTAATTGAGACGCGGAACTCTGGGAGATGCATTGATTTGAATGTTAAGGCGAATGTTACGTCGCCTTTTAAACCATGTGCAGTGTTTTTTGGTTCTTCTAAATAGCTATTTGTTACAGATGCATGTATGAAGCATTTCTGCAATAGAACCAGTCGAGGTAACAAAGGAAATAAAAAAGAACTGAAGTCATTGAAATGAAGTGTTGCCGCTACTTCTCCTGTACTTACAGTATACATCTCAGTTTTTAGATTCCCCTCTGGAAAACAACAGCTTCCCGAGTGATTAGTACCTTTCCATTTGATGTAAAACAAAAACAGCTGTATTGACTGGATAATAAAGTGACAGGTTTTGAGTTATACTAAAAAAAAAACTGTTAGGTGACATCAGGAATACTCGAGAGGTCAGGGAAGCAGTTATTAGATGCCTGTTCCATAGTATAATCTAACAATTGATTATAAGATTTTAACAAGATCTATAAAGAAAATGCTATGAAATTGTGTCATTCTAGTTACAGTAGATGAAGTAGAGCTCTGCATCTTGAGACAAAACCAACTAATCAGGTTTTCTAATCTAAAAAAGAATGAGCTCTTTCAAAAGATACCTTATTTCTCAGAAAAGAAAAAGGTGCTTTTTTTAATCCTTTTGAAAGGTCTGTCTTTTGTCACTTTTTTAATCTTGGGTGAGAATTTGCTTCTATTCCCGGAAGCACACAAGAAAGTACAAAGGTACATCTTAACTTTATGCAAAGTGGCCTGCCTTTAAAACACTACACATCCCGTCAAATGCGTCGATAGAGGTGCGGGTGTCCTGTCAAAAACACACGTTTTACCTCTGTTGACATGGATAGCAGACAAAAAAAAAAAAAATTCTTCTTTATCCATCAAAATGTAATTACATATGCATGCATAACAATTCATATCAGATATGCTAATCAGTTCAGTATAATCCTCTGAGCTGCAAATTATATTTATTTAATTATAACAAATATATGGATCTTTTCTTTGTGCATAACCCTTTTATAGTGTATGAGCAGACATGAATATTGTCTAAATAAACATCAGGGAATTTGGTGCTGAAGCTGAAAATGAATCTAAATATCTGTTGACAATAAATCTGTTATCAATAATTGTAAAACAATGGCTTTTCCCTTCAAGCAGTTGATGATTTCCATCTTTTAAACACAAAAGAGAAGTTGCCATTCTACAAATAATTAGAAATAATAATAATTAAAATTAAATATACTGTATACACATTTCAATGCCATTAAACTCCCTTCATTGCTTTTCTCCCGGCAAAACGAGTGACGCGAAGGACAAGCACAAATAATTGTGGCGCCTGGAAAGCTGAAAAATGTAAACAGTTCATTAGATGGGAAATAAAAGGCGTAAAAATACCCAGGGGCAGAGTGTAATGAGGGGCCCCGAAGTTCCTCTGCAGACGCTTTTTCTCTTCACTTTCCCAAGCTTTTCCTTTTCACCCTGCACACACAACTGGTGGCATAGCATGAAGAGTAATTAACCATATTCAGTTTACAATACTGCGTTCCCTTACAGGCTTTTTCACCAGTAGGAGCAGCTGGGCATTTCCAAATATAGACTTAATAACACTTATGTCCTGCTTCATGTGTTAGGCTGAAACTGCCATTCGGTCCTGCACTTTCTGACAGATCTGCTCCATTAAAGAAGAAACAAACCAAACCAAACCCATCATTTAAAAAAAAACAACAAAAAAACAAAAACAAAAAACATTTCAGTTTTTAAAATGCACTGAAATATATGTTTAAATATCTTGTACAAACTGAGAGAAACAAAAGTATCAAAATCTACAACAAAATGCCAAAACTGCGGTCGCAAACGTCTTCACAAAAACGTGTGCTTAACTCAAAGGTTATCTATATCACTTCCTTTCCTTCCCCTGCTGTGATATTTTCCCAGGTGATGTGTGGACCGGTGCCAGCAGGTCTCACTCGGGTTCCCTCCACAAGTGGGGGCAGAGGTGGACCGATGTGGCATGGCGTTAAAAGGAAGCCGAGACCTTTAAGCAGGCGCAAGTATCACAACAGCATCTTAAATAATGCATCTGTGCTTGGCAGGGGTTTAACACACGCAGTCTGCACAAAGGAAAACACACACACAAATTGTTGTCTAGCTTCTTCCACTCTCCTTTAACACAAACAAATTGGGAGAGGTTGTTCAATTAAGTAAGTCCTCTTTTTTAATGCATTTGATATAATATCAGACAAAGACAAGCCTCTACAATTGAGACTGTCACAGGAGGGTGTCATTTGTGCCTTTGTTTTTTTGTGGTCTTTGGTGGCATCGAATCCCCCACTTCTGTCTGTTTTGTGTGTTTCCGTGAGTGTGTAAACGCGCACGAGGGCTGCTCTATCTCAAACGGAGGCTTCCACCAGCCTTGCATCCCAGGGAAAATTC
The DNA here is from genome assembly GCA_030068375.1 of Ostorhinchus rueppellii. Lineage (NCBI taxonomy): Eukaryota > Metazoa > Chordata > Actinopteri > Kurtiformes > Apogonidae > Ostorhinchus > Ostorhinchus rueppellii. The sequence continues at coordinate 16,128,887 of JAQQZY010000012.1, forward strand.
CTTCAGAGGACGTACACGCGCAACATATGTGAACAGTAACCCGGTGTGTGTTCTCTTTTCCTAATAGAACTGCAGCAGTGGTAAAGAAGCCGGAGCCTTAGATAACAGCATGGGGCCTCTCATTAGCTCACAGGTTAGTGCTTTGGTGGCTTCTACGCACATGGCATTGTGTTTTTCTTCCATGGAGAAAGAAAAAGAAAAAAAAAAAAAAACCTGAAGGAGTCACATCGAAGCTGTTGTTGAAAACACAAAAGGTAAAATGATCAACCATGGCAAGGTAATAAATGAACCTGCGACATTTCTTAACAGGTATGAGGTGAAGAGACATTTTACGGGTGACAGTGTTTGAGCTTCAAAAAGATCTTTTGTCTTTCATAAAAACACACACACACACAACATGGTCAGTGTTTGACACTGTGAGCTTTACAACTTTATCAGTTGATTTAAATTTTTAATTTTTATCTGTTGCCAATAAAAAATTTAAATTCTATCCCTGAATCTATCAAAGATTTTTAATATTTGAGTACAAGTAAACAGGATTTTTATCTCTGGGGGAAAATACCTAGCCGTTTCCACAAAAGGAGTGAGCTTTTCTGATACGGGCCTTTTATGCTTGTACCTCTGTGATACTCGTGGAGTATTTCCCTGTCAAAGTCATTTCTATTGCTAAGTACAGCCGAGATCAGTCAATAAGCCTAACGACTGTACCCACAAAGCGAGAGGCCAAGAGACAGCAAGGGAAGAGAGGAGGGGGTAAAAAGGATTGCAAGTGAACTCTAAACAAAAGAGCAAATTCAAGGAGGGCTTTGATTGAAGAAGCGCCATATACTTTTTGAAGGCCGAGGGATCATCTCTCAATGGTTATTTCTTTAAGGCATGAAGGCCCGATTAAACCCAATATTAAAATATGGAGGCACTTCTAATGAAAAATCAAAGGCAGTGTCTCCCCTCCTACACCCTATCCTCCCATCTTTCTTTCCTTCCTTCTCCCTTGTTCTGTCAATTTTTTTCCTCCTCTTGCCCATGGTTGTGTAGGAGGGGACAGAAGAACCAAAGACAGAATGACAAGAAAGAAAAAGAGAGTGAGAGAAGGAAAGAGAGAAAATGGGGAAACGAGGAGGGTTATAGAGATGAGGGACCTAGGTGCTGGTGGTGCAAAACAGAGACAGACAGCATTGGTTGGAGGAGTAAATCAATAGAGCAGAGCCGTCGGGGAGGCAGGCAGCCAGGGCAAGGAGAGGAGAGAGGAGAGGGGGAACGAGCACAGGGGCCCGAGCTCCGATCACAACGCTGGCTTCTGGCGTGCAGTGGGGAATAAAGTGGGCCTCCCCGGGTCAGCACCAGAGAAAAAGGTGAGATTAGAGGAAAGTGGAGGAGGGATTTTTACAGAGTGAAGGTGGGAGGGGTAGGAGAGATGGTTCCTGGAGAATGACGAGGAGAGAGAGAGAGGGAGAGAGAGAGAGAGAGAGAGAGAGAGAGAGAGAGAGAGAGAGAGAGAGAGAGAGAGAGAGA
>JAQQZY010000012.1:16130498-16141036 GCA_030068375.1 Ostorhinchus rueppellii
AGAGAGAGAGAGAGAGAGAGAGAGAGAGAGAGAGAGAAAGAGAGAGAGAGAGAGAGAGGATGTGTGTCTTGGGGGGTGGGGAGGGTGAGGAGATGTGCATTGCAGGATACCTGGCAAGCCAGGGACCAACCGGCCCATTAGCCTGTGGCTACCTACATATGGTTCACTGAACCCTCTGCTGAGAAGAGCTCCTCTCCTATCAGTCTTCCATCTTTTTTAAAGAAAGAAATACCTTCACTTATAACCCTTTCTCTGCTTTGGAAAGAGGTTCACTCCTGACCTCGATTTATGATTCATTTTTGTTTGATGTCTATTCTTGGAGTGTTATCTAAAATTGAAAAGTGTAATAAAAAAAAAAAAAACCTAGACACAAAGGGAGAGGAGTCGGGCCTGCTGAGCATGTGCGTGTGCGTGTCCGTCAGTGGACATGCACAGAGTAGACTATCTCCTTCAGTGCTTCGCCTTTTCTTGTAATGTGACCATTGTTGGTGCTGAATAGCTTCCTAATTAGCATAAGAATACAGCAGCACACATAGGGACTTAGCCAGATCATTATCTCTATATATTTATGTATACTTTGTTATTTCACTAGCCAGAACACATTCAAATGCTGATGAGGCCAGTAAGGCCCCCTTCCAAAGCCCTTCCAACATGTGCCCTCCTGAACTTCCCAATACACTTACCAGTTTCCTGGGAGTCTGTAGGTTTTGTACAGGAATTCACAACAGTTCAGAAATTATGAGAAATAACCAACTAAGACTTGTAAAGAAGAGATGATAACATGTCTTTAGAAGATACAAAAAAATAAGGGAACAAAGAACGTATGTAATACTGAACAAAATAAAAAATAAAATAAATAATATTAATTTAATGAGTAATTTGTTACTGAATTTGGGAACTGAAATTATACTGGGAATTCTTGGCCATTTTAAGTGAGCACTTAAAGCACAAAATGTGTTGTGTGAAATGGATAACTTCTAAACAAAAATGTACAAAGACAAAAATGTACAAAAAGCTTGACAATGCAGAACAAACAAGTGCTCTATGGTGATGAGGAGAACAAAACTAAAGAGTTTAGTCTCACTGCAGGAGTAGGCTGATGCTCTAATGGTGTCCAACCTCTAGGATAATTGAAAAAAAAACTTAATTCATCTTCCACAATGTAATTCTGATCAAGGCCACAGCCAGAATACACTGCAGGCTTCAAAAACACCAGAGAAAAGGCAAAATTGTTGGTCGCTGAGAGCAAAAACACTTTCTCTTTTTCTCTGGCACGCTCCCTCATTAGAAACACTTAGGATGAGAGGAAGAAACTAAGTTTAATTGTGTGTCTGCATGTGTGTGCCGGTTTGTGTGAAGGGGGAATGAGCAGGGTTAAAACGTGTAAACATGGAGCTTTAACTATGAAGAAAGCCACCAGGAAAGATGCAATGTAAAGAGCTCTTCCTCTACTTAGCCCTTTCCTCACTCTTGCCTTCTCTGAGGCTGACTTATTAAAAAGCAAATGCCACTGCCTAAAATACAGGGGAAAAACACAGACCCAATGATTCATAATATATTTCATAAATACTTCATGAATCCCTTCACCATACTTAAGCCAGTCTGGCAAAAAAAGAAAAACATTGTCACCTATTCTAGTACCCGCTTGTCAGCACATCACTGGGGAGTGGGTGTCACATGTCACTTCTGGTTTACACCACTGCGTGGGACAGGCTCTGTGCACAGAAACCGGGGGTAGGACAGAAAGAAGAACAGAAGAAGAAAAAGTGAAGGGGAGGTGGAAAGGGGAGCAAAGAGAGGGAGGAGGTGTGGGGAGGAAGGGGGTGTTATCATATCATTGCCCCATGTCTTTATATTTTCTCCCTTATTATCTTTGGCCCCCACTCACTCCAGTCACTCAATCACACAAGCCCCGAGGACAGCGAGGGGACCTGGGAGGGCCTTCACTTCATGGCAGACTCAGCCAGACAAGCGTCTGAAAGCTATACTGATCGCTGTCAGTGTGTGTGGAAGTACAGCGACTTTGGAGGGGCCAGGAGAGATAAGCGAGAGAGGAAACGATCGCATGGAAGGATAACGGCCGAATTTGCACACTGCCAAACAAAACCTGTGCTCCAGGCATAATGCAGATACCCCATCCATACAGACAAGTGTTAACATAAAGAGATAGAGAGGGAAGAGTGATCTGCTTACAAATTATAGACTATGTGATTTCTGCGATTCCACTATCTCTGACAAGAAGTAATAACTTTACATTTTTAAGAGAGATCGTAATATTATTCACACTTGTCTGCTTATTTCCACACTTAACACATTAACCTACATTTTTGATCATTTTGTAGATGTTTTATTAAGTATTTAATATCAGAGTAAGAAAACTGGAACAACACTATTTGCATGCATTATATAATTTTTTTTTTTTTAAATGGAAATGGCATGAAATTTGAAAGAACACTTTGACAAAACCAGCTGAAAGAAAGACAAATCACCAAGAAAAATTTATGTGGAACTAAAGTGGTGATTGTAATACCTATAATAGTACTGGGGTGGCTTTTGTTATGTCAGAAATATTATTAGACCTTTCAAGGTGGGTTGTTAGATATATCTCATGCAATTCAAATACATTTTTTACTTAAGGCATTAAAATGTAAAATCTGGCTTCTGGCTCATATTTCTAGATAATATGACAATATGATGAGTTATAAAAGTGGTACTTTTGTCCTTCTTGGAACATTGTCCTTCAACCCAGATTTGACCCACCCTGCAAACCCCCATAAAAAACTGGTTTCAACAAAAGGCTAATCCATAAATGAAACCCATCTTGGTGTCCATAAAGAAGACATGGAAAAGCCTTGAACGCCACAAATCCACAAAGAGCTTGAAGAAGACATACTGCGCACAACAACTTCCAAATGAAAGACATAATTTATAAGCACAGAAAAAGATCTATTTGTTTACATCTTAAATCTGCACTCGGCTCAGAGGAAATATATGGGAAAAATCCCTGTCAAATCAGGGAGTCCTTTCATGACTGGTTATGAGTGATTAGACTGTGGTGTCATTGATGGGTTGTTAAGCAACAAACCATGAAAAGAGCCAATCTGCCTTTACTGCTCAGTGTTTAATAAGAACAAGTAAGCCGAGGCAACCTAAGGCGATTTTAAGTGTCTAACATCCAACTTATGCTGGTCTGTCATGTTGCCTGGTATGAGTCACAATAGGGAGGACAAGGGGCAACCAACAAGAACCTTTCAAGGTGGATTAACACAATGAAATATATAAAATCACATTCAGTTTGTTTCTACGGGGACAAGTACAGTAGTCCTACAATGAACAATCAAAACTTCAATCTCAACGGAATTATCAGAAAAAAAAACTTACAATGACGTCGAAGCTTATTAAGATGAAAACACAAGATTATGTTAAACTACTTTGCAAACTCTTCTTCCCCTTTAAAGATAGTTAATTTGGCAAAATCTGAGGAGTTGTTGACTGCTATCGGTTAAAACTGGAACGTCTTCACAACCTTGAATTGTCTACGATCACGAAATGACATTCAACACAAACACTGAGAAATAAGTAACGGAAGGGAGCGCCCGCCTCACTTTGTTAATGAAGGGGTCCCCGCTCGACACATACAGATGATAATATGCTTTAAATGTTCACATATTTGCATTTAGCATGTATCCAGAGACCTTATATGAAACAAAATGAATGCGTAAAAAAAATAAACACAGGGTGATTTATCTGCATGGAGGAAGCCTGAATAAAAACAATGGATGACCCTCAGATTTGGAGACAAAAAAAAAAACACACACACACACACACACACACACACACTTTGGGGTTTGGAAAAAGAAAATGAGGCCTTTGGAAATGTTTGACTCATTTGTTTTTGAGCGACAAGTTAATTTATTAGGATGAGGGAGGCCTAAATAGCAATCATGGGTTACAAAAAAAATTACCTTGGCCTCATGTTAGGCTTGTTCACATCTGAGACGCATCGAATTTGGTCAGAAATTATCTCATTTCTATTTCTTTTACGTCATTCACTTAGTGCGCCAATTCATTCAATGCCACACTCAATGTTTGCCCCAGCTGAATGCTACATTTCTAGAAGGTCACGAAACCCTTATGAAACTAATACACTTTTTTCATTCCATTCACCTTAGTGTATCTTGCAAATAAAATGTTCAATATTTCAAGGTTGACCGATTCTTTGCAAAATGCATTAATTATCTCCCTAGTCAGAGTCCAGGAAATGCTCTAAAGGGTTTTATTAAAGAAAAGCCAGACGTCCACTTGAACGTGACTGAACCTCCAAACAATGCACTAACAGACAATCGGAAATTAGACTGGGATAGTAGCCTCCCCGATCGAATTGGATGAGTGATTCAATATCAAAACATATATAAGATCATTTAATGTGATATCCATAATGGGATACGTGAAGCTGGGCTGGAATTACGACAAGAAAATCATTCTTTCACATGTTCAACACTTAAAGAAAAAGCATCTTATGAAGTTAAGTGCAAGATTTCACAGCCTCACTTTTTGATATATTGTCCTGACTTAAATTTCATACTGTGACAGTGTCTTTACTGATCTCAAAGGGATGATTTTATACATTTCAGACGGAAAACTGATGTTTGGTTAATGAATGGCATCTTCACGGTCCTTGATGACAGTATAAAACACAGGGTAGAAAATCACAATGACTTCTTATACAGCCAAAACTGGGGTTGATCTAATGAGATTAATCATGCTGCATTGTGTTAAAAAAAAAAAAAGTTACACAGTGCATCTCGTGCCTTTAATGAAACTGCCTTGACTGGTGCTGGCACCTATTCCTAAATAAAGAAAATGTGATGCTTCTGACAATAAATGGAGGATCTGATTAACTACCAATTAACCTTAATCACAGTCAAGGACCCATGGACATAAAGCCTCTCCAGTTCAGACCAGAAGTAAAAAGACAAAGAATTTAAAACTGTAAACTCTCTCCCACTTAAATACAATTCAAGGTGGGGGGATATTATCAGCGACATATCATCTCTGAAAGATTAATTGGGAAAAGAGAAAACACAAGAGGGTTTTGCCACAAAGCCACTTTTTAGTAACATTATTTTCAGTATCTATTACAACCCACAGAAGAGGTCAGGCATAGTAATACGTAGAAGGATTTATCATAGTATGTCTAGTTATATATCAGAAAGCTGAAGTAATTGGTAAATGTGCCCAATATTGTCCTTGTCATGTCTTTAAGAATATGAGGATTTTTTGTGCAATATCGCCATCTGCTGCACAAAGAAGACAACAACCACAGCAGCTGAAACCAGAAGGAGCCATGAAGACGCGCCAGTAAAACCACCACAGAGGAAGAAATTAGAAACACTTACAAAAATCCAAACAGCTCCAGACAATACAATGTACATTTTGTATTTACTTCTCAAAAAAATGTTCAAGGCAGTAAATTATATATTATTAATATTGTAGAAAAGAATATTGTAGAAAGAAAGCAGTTGATTCACTCCTGGTTCGCCTGCATTACTTTAAATTTGACACAGTTAAGAAATAATAACTGCTTCCCTAGAATTTGTTAGACTAAAAATATTTCTCACACTGAATAAATTTAAGCACAGACCTAAAAAATCAACAAGGAGCACCTTTGAAAAGGACAAGAATGAAAAGGCTTTGATATTCAAAATATGTACTGACAACAGAGAAGACACCACAAACTCTGAGTTTCGAGGAGTGACAAAAATCACATCTAAATTTCTGAGCCGGTGTTAGTCTGTGACAGTTTATGGCTGACATCTCATCATGCCCACATGAGAGCCATCAGACGTTTACAGTTGGCGTTGTATGTACTTTTGAGTCGCATCCTCAAAAATGGATTGTGTTTTGTACGACACAGCAGACGTCTGCGGACCCCCACCTTCCCCACTGGGACGGACCAAGTGTGGGCCTTTGAAGATGGTGCCTCTGTTTACCCGATACATTTCATTAAATTAAGCCTGCGTTAGGCTTCCTCTTTGTCTGATCAAAGCCACGGCTAAGAGCTATGCCATTCTGCTTCCCCTGACTTGAAGAAAATGCCATCAAATAGGATTTTCATTGACCTTAATTTTTTCCCCCTACTCTGACTTATACTTTCTGGTCCTGCTGGTGTCCCATTTTGCTGCGACAATGCCCGTTTGTCATGGACCACTACCTCTCAGACCCCCACTGTCCCCGCTATTATCGGAATGAAGCCGTCAGCCAAGACAACAAAGCTGCATCTTATATATACACCTTTGGGATGCTTGTTTGATAAGTTGTCTTCCTGGATGAAATGGCTGGGTTACTGAGGTCGGCTCGGGCACTGTCTGGAAAGGAGCAGGAATGAGGTCTCAAGCTGGCACACCGGTGGTAGGAAGACTTCAAACCGTGGGTGAACAGGAGGATGAGAGAGCAGGTTAAGGGGGGAGACACCCGTGGGAGACCAGTAGGGGGTAGGGTGGAGGGGAGGTAGGGTATTGAGGGAGTGGAAAGGCCTTGATATCCACAGAAAGCACAACAAAGCCTGAGCTTTTTACATTAAAAAGAGAGGAGATTTTTTTTTTTTTTTTCCACTAGACGCCTTTCGAGCTGAGTGTCATGTCCTCCCTAGGCCAGCAGGAAGTGAGAGGCTGAGCTCGGCCATAGCATTTGGCACATCTGAGGCACATCTGAGGGGGCTGAAGATCTTGCTCTCTGAACACTTGCATCAGATTTAAGGGAGACTGGTTTAACTACATGTTGCTGTGTCAAGTGGGTGCTCCGGGTTTTAATGCAGTCAGATCTGACCACACCACACACATCGATTTTGGAACCGAAAATTACCCTGCCATACTGGGGGTCAGAGGCATCTTCTTATGCTTTGTAACATGACACTGAATTGGGCGCCGCATCCTATCGGAATCAGCTTTACTGTTGACCTCTATGCACTCAACAATAGAAATTATCTAACAAACACTTCAAAACAAGGACAATAATAGCAAATAATAGACAGTACAATACAAATGATGTGCTAGACAAAATGAAAATAAAGAAATATATAAAAAATGAATACATACATGAACTAATACAGAAACAATATAAGTGCTGCATTGGATTTACGCTCTATTGTTCAGGTTGTACTGGCTAAAATAAAGAGTTTTGTCAATACATGAAGGAAATGTGACATTTTTTCAGGTTAAAAAAAAAAAGAAATGATCTACATGCCCCTTAAATGAGGATTAAAAATGTAAGTAATGAAAATTAGCGCCACGAACAGCCACAGCAGGTATTAACTGCTTGATGATTAAGCACAGTAAGTGCGGGGAGAAGAAAAGTTAAAGATTAATCGTCAGCCAATTAAATGCCCACGGTGAGGAAAGCAAACTGTCTTGGCACAGAGTTCTCCTGTGTGATCTCAGTAAGCACATCTCTGTGGTGCACTTACAGATCACTTTGCACATGATATCTTTATCCAAATGGGTTGTTTATGCATGTTTACTTGTTTGTTCTACCTTTGGAGTCCTGAAAGAATAGGGGGAAAATACTGCAACATTTGGAAATTAAAAGTGATAAAGGTTCTTTTTTTTTTTTTTTTTACAAAGAATTTTGTGGCGAGTAACTTTATAAAGTCAAAAAATGGCTGAGATAATTAAAACCTGGGGAGAAAGCAAGCAGATTTTGTGGAGACTTTTTAATTAAGAGTAAGGTAAGAGTTTTGTAAGCACAACAGCGTGTCAATTTACTCATATTTTGATTTTAAAAAGTTATGCGATCACCATAATCCTAACAAAATAACAGTGATCAAGCAAATACTTGCCCTAACAAAGTAGAGAAAAGCTTCACATTAGAGTAGAGACAACACTTGCCATTCATTTCAATATTTTCAGAGAAGTTGGTCCGTCTGGTGGCAAATAATCATTAAAACCACATTAAAAACACTGTGTACAGAACTCAGGTCAGTCACCGCATGGATTTCTGATCAATTTAAGTTTGTGTTCAATTCAAAATGTCCAGGTCAGTATTTGTTTTTCTGAATTTTTTAAAACCCAGTCTGAACTTGTGGATTTATTTAGCTTGACATTACAGAGGACTGGGTTCTTCTCAAACTCAAGGTCAGCTGGGTTTACACTGGATTTATTATGGTGTTGTGAGAAACACCAGAAAACTAACAACAAAAAAAATAAAATAAAATAAAATAACTGGAAAAATAAAGGGGTTATTTCAGTAAGGTAAACATTAAAAGACGATCAATCGAGGAAACTTTTTCAAAAATTCCACTTGTGGCGTAAATTGAAAAAGCCAGTAAAAGATGATTATTCTTAATTCATCATTAATAAAGATTCATTATAAATCTTGAACAATATTGGTAGAATGGGCTTAAAAGTGGGCGACCCAAAAGACTGAATAGAGCTTTTCATTAAGCTTTGATAGAGTCTGGAGATCAAGTCCAGGCATACAGTGATTTATGAATTACTAAACAAGGCCAGGTTCAGCAGGAACAACACAAACACATACAACCTGTTCTCAACAGGCACCACTTCGCAAGTTCAAATACGAATTTTGTATTGACCTCAGTGGATGCACCGCTGAGCTTAAGCGCAAGGATGTGTGGGTTTAGGGAGGAGGAGAGGGAGTGTTGTACTGAGAGGGCAAAAAGTAGAATTCAGATCACACAGGAATTGAAAAGGTGACAAATTCAACTATGTCACACATACACACACAACGTGTTACATTATAAAATGCATAAGTTACAATTGTCGCTGTATAACATTTAAATATGAAAATTGTAGGTTACAGTGTTTCAACATGCTGACAGCTTCACTCAAAGTACTTACAAAGTCTTTCTCGAGCTTCTCCATCTCCTGCTTGTAGCTCTTCAGTCTGCTGTTGTACATGGCGCGACTCTGAACAGGAATTTCCCGCACCTCCAGGTCCATCTGCTCCAGCTAAAAACCAGAGTGAATACAGTTCATTAACCATCATCATTAGAAGTGAACTCCAGGCTTCCGCCTTTCTTTTAATCATCATCGTATTTCTTTGTAAATGTATTTACGTGTATTGTGCATTTCCCGACAGAGATACAAGAGGGTGACTATCGGCAACAAATGGACGCTCAAGATAGAAACTGCCACAACTCTGAAAATAAACTTTGTGAAATGACAAACTTCAATATGTTACGGTGTTGATTATAAAAAGAAAATACCTCCTGCTCGTGTCATTCAGCTGTGATAAAAGTTAAGACGGAGAAAGGCTGCTCTGTAAATAAATACACAATCATATATGAGAGCCCCTTCATTGCAACAACATGCACAGGCCCCACTATGTCACAGCGAATGAAGTAAAAGTACATTTGATGTATGGCTAGACAGGTCTCTCTGTGGCAGATTTGGAAGAAACTAATCACTGTGACATAACAAGACAACTGCGACAACAATTTGTCTCTGTCAGGTGACTTTGCTCATTTCTAAACAGCAACATGAAGACTCCCACCTCAAGATAATGGCGTGAAATGTGTCATAGGGGTGTCACTTAAAAGCAGATTACTGGAAAGTAATCATGTGAGGAGGAGGAAGTCTTCTTTCCGCCATATGAAGTGTGTGTGTCTGCATGTCATGTCACCATCAGGATAATACAGGTGCAGTTGTCTGGTGCCACTGAAAATTGTCCCCTCCCTCTTTCCACAAATTCATTATTTAGGAAATGGGAAGAGGAGAAAATTACTGATCAAAGACATACCAACTCTCTGACTTCTTCAAGCTGTTTGTCGACATTTAGAACCAGCTGTGTCTTCTCCTCTGAAAGGAAAAAAAACAGCAACATATTGATCAGCCGACAGAGGAACAGCGCTTCATGACAACAACCTAACTCCCCCGCAACGGGGGAAGAGAGGGGGAGAGAGAAAGAAAGAGACTGGGAGAAAACAACACACGAGGACACATTTGAAGATATATTTACACATTCTCTCCACACGACGAGCCAACATTTGATGTCTCTTAGTTATTGGCGTCTATGAGGCCTTTGTTGGTTTCTGTTGAGGAGCAGTGAGACACCTCGTGCCAGCTCAAAGGGAAGGGAGGTGTCAGCTTTGCTCACTTGCCAGAAGTATGAGTCCCACTCAGAATGACTAACGCAGTGTTCTGCACCTCACCCCGTGGCTGCTCTTCCCCATTACCCATTGAAACTCATTAGGACTTGTGAGAGTTCCAAAGAAACATGTAAATAACTGTGTGTCTGACCCTGTATTATACTACGTAGCGGTGTTATTTAAAAGGCAGCATGTTACAACGTAAATCTTACAATGATTTATGCCTAAAATTAGCTTTTGCCACAAATAATACGAGACTTGCAACAATGGTTTATCACGTTCAACTTCATTCAACCTTTATTTAACCCATAAAGACCCAAAGAGCCACCGGCGACCAAAATCATCTACTGAGCTGTGGGCAGCTGTGGCCTAGTGGTTAGAGCGTTGGACTTAAGATCAGAGAGTTGCAGGTTCAAATCCCACCCTAACCAAT
>JAQQZY010000012.1:16144991-16167994 GCA_030068375.1 Ostorhinchus rueppellii
GTCTGTGGTAGCAGCATCAGCAGGTTTTTGGACACAATTGTGGAACTGATTGTAGTAGTTCAGTATTTGGTCTTAAAATCTAAATAATTGAGTCAGCATACAAACAATAGGCTCATTTGAACATTAAGGAACACTTTTCTTCGATGAAATTGGTATTTCTTTAGGTGAACGAGAAATATCGCAAAATCATTGTTTTCACAATGCTATACATCCATATCGCATATTGCAAATTTTGCCAATATCGTGCAGCCCTAATTTACACCCCAGCAAGAACACTTCAGTAAACAGGCTCTGGCAACTTCTGTGTCCCTTACACCTGATCAAAGAAAGAGGAGGCAGCTTTTAGTGTATATGCCCCACAAAAATGGAACACCCTGCCTGATACAATTAGACTGGCCACATCAGTAGCCATTTTTCAACAGGTTGAAAACGTACCTTTTTTTGACAGCGTTTTGTTGACGTGTGTGTGCATGTTTGAGTTTAAGTGTGTGCACACATGATTATTTACTTGCGCTCTCTTTTTTATGATTGTTTTTTATGTTATATACCTATTGTGAAACACATTGAGTCTGTCTTGTGCATGAAATGCACTTTATAAATAAAGTTGAATTGAAAAGTTGGTGCAGGTTGATGAAAAAATGTACAATAAAAAAGCGGTGACAAAACAGCAGCTCTAGCTCACAAGCTAAAACCTGCTCCCACTAATGACTTTTATGACGAATATGAAGTTGAGTTCCATTTATTTTTTTGATTGACTACTTTGAGATTCACATTTACTGATCAGATTTCATCATTTACATCTTTTTTTTCTGTTTTCTAATGAAATGAACGATTATTGTCATCATGTTTACAGTGCCAACAATTTTTAGGGAAGGGGTGAAAATGATCAGAACTGCTTTTTAATCAGCAAACATCTTTTCCCTGCTCCAAATTATTTTTATGTTTCCCCTTTAAAAAAATAAAAATAAAAATCCACTTTCAGTTCATCTCTGGTATTTTACATTACAAAATTGCAGTTGTTCTTAAAACACTAGTTAATTAAGTCCATGTTATTTTAGGTAATTAGTAGGGATACACAAATAATTCATTTATCAATTAGCAAAAACATTAAGCATAGCTGACTTGTGTTTTGTGTGTGTTTTTTTTTTTTAAAGAGTCAATGAAATTTTAATTTTAGATGGGGGTGGGGGAAGATTAATGTTTTAAATCATAGAGAGAGACAAGGAACTAATTTTCATAGCTCTGCATTTTACTTTTATTATTCTTTTCTTTGGGTTTAGGGAACATTTTGCTAATGATGTCAGAACTAAGCTACAAGTTCACTTAAATTGACTCAGTAACTCAGTAATCCAAATACGCATTGGTAATAATCACATATTTGCACACTTGTTGAATGTTTTATCATTACTATTACTTCATTATTTAACTTTGAACTGTTACAGAAATTCAGTATTATGTTGCACGTGTTCTCTAGAAATAATATCTGATGTAAGTAGGGATATATATTTTACATTAACAACACCAACAGGCTCATGTGAACATGTGACTGTTACTGAGACTAAGACATCCAGGTTTTGGATGCAACTAACAGTTACAGTAGCTGAGATAGTAGAGTAGATTTGACCTCTGAATGGCTGAAAGTTTCTCATTCCAAGAATGTGAATGATCAATTGTACTATGAAGATACACTATTAACACCTCAGAAAAGACTGCATGAAAATATTGAGGCAAAATACATATTTTTTCTAATTTGACCAATCAGGTGGCACAGCAAGCCATCAGCCACCCAACTGAGAAAGATAATTGCCACAAATAATCATCATTTCCTCAATGTTGAGCTATCTTAAAGCACATTGCAGAGGTTAAAAAAGGTACGAACCTGCCATTAGATAATAATTACAGTGATTTGAATGCAACAAGTTATTTAACCCACCACTGCAGTGAGCAGCTTCTCATGTAAACTGGACTGTTTCAAAGGAAACAGTCATGTGGTCTGATGAGTCCAGACTGACCCTGTCCAGTGGGATGGACACATCAGGGTGGATGAGGTGATTACCTGTCATGCCTTGTACCTACAGTACAAGCCTGTGGGGGCAATTCTATGGTTGCTACAGCTTGTCCAGTCCAGGTTCAGCAAGATCAGATCAACATCTGATCTTATTCTTATTCCAAGATGACAATACCACAAATCACTGAACTCAAGTGGTACAAAGAGCGTGACACATTGCTTTCTCACGTGTTGGCCACCATGGAGTCCAGAACTTAAAGTCTTTGGGATCTGCTGAAGAAGACTGTCAACAGTAACTGAACGCTGCCATCATAAATACAAGATCTTCATGAAAAATTAATACAACCCTGGATGAAAATAAATGGTATTATGTCTCTTGGGACATTACACAAGTATAAAACCCCATAGCCAATATATCCCAACTGGCACTGTATAGTTCTTGTACAATTAATTGTATGGCGTTTTATCATTTGGATATGGAGGAAAAATAACTTAATGACTTTCTAAAGTAAAATATGCAATAAATTACCTTAAGGTCTAAAACATTTGGCACAATCAACTATAGCCGGAACCATTAGAGTATAACAGCACTACCAGGACTGTTGTATAGTTTAACAAAAGCAATAAATAATAAACTATAGAATGCTATTAAAGAGGGTTAGTGTCAAACATTTATCTTTTTAATGTAATCATAAGTTTGTTAATCATCTAAATGTGACATACAAACCTGCATTTTATGAGCCTTTGCTAAATAGAGGACATAGATGCATCAAGCCAACTGATGTGACTACAGACAACATACGTATTTAATCACCATTTAGGGGAAATAATGGTCATCAAATCAAACTGATCAAATCTAGGCATTAGTGTAGAAAATATAGCATATACAGCATGGACACCGTTGTTATTCCCATGCGAATATTTCAGTTTATGGCTAGTACATAATGTTAATCAGTCTCTAACTCTTTACTCCTCAAAGTTAATAGTATACTGATAACAACAAATATTGTCATATCATTGACTAACACTATGTAATATTCAGGTTCATACCGCTGTGGGTAAAGCAGAGAGTATATGCTCGCGGTTACTATTATGAAAAGGTAATTTTAATCAGCAAAACAAGTTATAAATGTACCATATTCGCCGACACAACCTTTTAATAACATAGCAAATAACACCTAATGTCTTTGTATACATCATAAGCATTTTAGCTGTCACTTCTCAATTTAGTGCGGCGATCAGACGATAACACAGTGCCTTAATGAAATAGCACAACCGGTAAACTACACCTGCCTCCGTTAGCTACCCGTCTCAGCTGATACTTTGTAGCTAACTGATAGCTAGCTGTGGCTCAGCTAATGATTTCAACTCACTTACCTCCACTTAGTTTTGGAATTCTTCCAACTTTGTTCGTTATTTCTGCTGTAATGGTCCCAAAGTCCTGCTCGTAGGCTTCAAAGTCTGAAGACATGTTGAAGTTTAAGTTTAAAACGGGTGACTTTATGTGACAGTTAGCTCAGAATAATAAAAACACGGCTCGAATGGAGGACCTTCTTCCTTGAGTCACAGTAAAATAAGTTCGGCAAGAAACAAGACTTGGTTTTTGTTTTCTCTCGGGACTGAAAATGCATCAGCAAGGAAAAACACATGTCATTCGCGTTGATTTTATCAAATGGGAATACATAAATTATTTTTCTAGGTTCATGATGGGTACGGAATTAACTGCTTAGATTAATACCTATTTATAAGGTTTTGAAGGAAGCTAATAATTTCTGAGACACCATGAAAAAGGTTCCCCTCTGGCTGCTGAAGAAATTGAGGAAAAAAACCAAGGAAGTGTCCAGGTTGGTAATTTAAAGTGACAGCTATTTTCCTCATTCATACAAACATACATATAAGTATACATTATATGCGCTATATTTGAGTTTGTACAAATGTCAATCTATTTACTTCGCACTTCGTTGCAGTAAGTTGAACGAGACCGATGCTTTAATATTGTAAGGCTGGCTCAGAAGCTAGCTAACTAGCTAGCTAGATGTGGTAGCTCTGGTGTTAAAGAAAATTGTGTTTTTGTGAACAAAAGGTATTGTGACTTATCAAGTATCAAGTGTTTTAAGTGTAAGCTAACTTTTTCGTCCTCTGAATATTGTTGCCAGTACTTTGGTAAAAATCTCTGTCATTTTTTTCTTGATCCGAATTAGCTAGCTTGTCATCAGCAGCTAATTACTGAGGTCGCTGTAATAGAAATGTAATTGTGGTACATGGCGAGTCTCTGCTCAAAAAAAAAAAAAAAAAAACCCTGCGAGTTGAGTCATTTTCATTTTGATGTGTTAGAATGAATCATGGTTATTGTTCTTGCTTGAAAGAATAAATCTACTTTTCCAAATGTGTCACTACCATTTTCAAGCTGTATATGCAAAGTGGGAAACCTGAGAAAAATATGAATAGATTAAATAAAAAAGACGTATAATTTCGACCTCATTTAACTTGGTATGGGTTGATTTAACTTTAGAAACACCTATAAGTAAAACGAGGACAACATTTCAAGCCACAGCATCCATTAAAAGACCACAACACCGTAAAATACAGAAAATAAGCCTCTGATCTGGTCTCGTCAGAAAGTGATTATAGTGTCAGTTGAAAGAGTGAAAAGTTGCAAGTCCACAATGTAAAAACTTAAAATGGCAAGGAGTTGCTTGTCACTGTCAGTATTTCAGTTTTAAAAATAGACACCTATGTTATGCAGTGTTCTTCTCTGGCTGTCTCTCACATAGATGGAGGATTTGAGTCTGTCACAAGGATAGTGTGCACCCAAGACTGGCAAGAGAGGATGCTGCTCTTTGTCAGGGCCACGAACAATGGGACACGGAGAGGCCTAGTGACTCCAGAACATGCCAGTTGCCGGGTAAACAGAAGACGAGGAAAAATATGTGCATTGTCTGCACTGATAACTTTGCAAGATAGTAGTGGACAAAAGTAACACATTGAAGTCTGGTCAATATATTTCAGGAACTCAACAGCCTAAATTTTATTACTGTCTTTGTGTGGAAAAAATGAACTTCCTATCAACCTTTGTGACATTTGAGAACCTCCATGAGGTTCGGCGATTGTGCCACTGGGGACCAGTCATAGCTCTGTCTGTCATTGCTATATGCTCCACCATGGCAATTCTGGATTCCATTATCTGGTACTGGCCCCTAGATACTACAGGAGGCAGCATTAACTTCATCATGCTCATCAACTGGACGGTTCTCATCCTGTACAACTACTTCAATGCTATGTTTGTTGGACCTGGATACATACCTCTTGGCTGGAAACCAGTAAGGCTCTTACTGAGAAGACTTTAAAATTTTCATAAAATTAAACTTTAATTAATTGAGTTGTGTAGTGTGCAGCATAAGTAAGAATCTTGTCTACAAAATCACCACATAATAAAAATAAAGTGCAGAAAGAAAAATAAGACATATGAAATGTGTTGCATTAATCACTTTAATGGTTTCCCTTTCCAAAACAGGAAAACATACAGGAAACCCAGTACTTGCAGGTCTGCAGGGTTTGCCAGGGGTTTAAGGCCCCAAGGTCTCACCATTGTCGGAAATGTAACAGGTAAGTATGCCGTTATAACACTGATGAGAAGTATTTTCTTCAGTAATACATACCCACTTGTGTGTTTTATTAGCCTAAAAACTGCACAGGAAGCTGGTAATATGTACAGCACTAAAAGTGTGTGTTAAATCAAATGTTCAATGTTATTGAATTTATGTAGGCCTTTTTCATGAATTATCAAATCATAAAACAGTGAGTTTTGTAACCAACTCTTCTCTTTTGTCTCGTCTTCCTCAGGTGTGTGATGAAGATGGATCACCACTGCCCCTGGATCAATAACTGTTGTGGCCATCAGAACCACGCATACTTCACAAGTTTCCTGCTACTGGCTCCCTTAGGCTGCTCACATGCTGCCATCATCTTCATTATGACCATGTACACTCAGCTTTATGAGAGGGTCAGTAGTCTTCCTATAACATTCCCTGTAATAATTATAATTTTAAGTTTTCTAAATAGATAAAGCAAAACCTCCTTTATACTGTCTCATTGAAGGGAGTGTATATTTCTCTTGCAGTGGTTTATTGATAAGTTCTACATGGTGTAAAGCTCCAAAATAATTAATTCAACCACCACAGCTTCTCTGGTGGCAGAATCATCAGTTCAGAAATGTAGCTGTTTTGTTCTTTCTTAGATCTCATTTGGTTGGAGCACTGTGAAGATTGACATGAGTGCTGTACGCCAATTCCAGCCCCTCATGCCGTTCAGTGTACCTGCCTTCGCTGCCACACTCTTTGCCTTAGGCTTAGCACTGGGCACCACTATTGCTGTTGGCATGCTTTTCTTCATACAAGTAAGTGTTTCACAAAATGTACATTGCACTGTGTCTTCTGAATCTGATATTCTACGTAAATGAGTAAAAGAGTGATCATTTTACCAGACTACACAACAGACGGACTAGAACAGAGCAGGATTCGAACTGCCAACCCTTGACTCATGGCCGTGGCCACACTCTTTGCCTTAGGCTTAGCCATGGCAAGCTACATGGATGTCATAGAATTAAACAAACAAAATGTACATGTAAGCATTAGACAAAGTCTAAATTTAAGAATTGTCCTAAGGAAATGCTCAGCCATTGTTTCCACTGATGTAAAAGGATATGGAATTTTTGCTGACACTTAATCTCTCTGTATTTTTTCAGATGAAAGTCATTCTTCGAAATAAGACCTCAATCGAGTCCTGGATTGAGGAAAAGGTCAGAATGTTGTACTTTCAAATTACTAGAACCACAATAGAATACACACGTAACACTGTAATTGTCACTAAGGCTGCTGTTTCTTCACAAAATGTTGAATGTTATTGACAAACAGCACATTTATCCACAAGTTCCACTACAGACAATATCATAGATAAAGAAGAATTAAGGAGAGTGATATTATTCAACATCCCTACATTAAAAAAAAAACAACACTAAAATATACACTTCCATTCACCACTAGGCCAAAGACAGAATACAGCACTACCAAACCGGAGAGGAGTTCATCTTCCCTTATGATCTTGGCAGCCGTTGGCTGAACTTCAAGCAAGTCTTCACATGGTCAGGGACACCCAAGGGGGATGGCATCGAATGGCCAGTCCATCCCAAGTGTCACCAGCACACCTTAACTGTAGGTTTATTTATTCATTTCATAATCAGTGCCTAAATTCCTGTATTTGGTTTGTCCTGTTATACTGCATTTTTCACTTAGTATTAAATGATGAAATAAGTTAGTGCTAAACATGGTGGCGCAATTAAATAAATACTCTTCTTTAAACAGATTGAGCAACTGAAGCAGAAAGCTGACAAACGAGTGAGAAGTGTAAGTACCTGAAGTACAACTGTATCGGTTATTTACATATACCTTCAGAAAGCAGTTATTACAACATGGCTACCTACTCAAAGCATTATTAAACAAAAACATTTAGAAATAACTTAGTTTACATGGAAGAAAATAGATACTGAAGGACAACTGGATGCAAAAAATACAGTTTAGAACAACTACTTTCATAATGTCAAAAGATATTTAATACTCCTTACACAATAGAAATTTTACGTTTCACATTGTCCAACTTTATCAGATCACAGTCAGACTGTTGCTGCAGTAGAATAATCAGATATCTTATGTGCCTTGGTCAGCAGGTCCAGTACCAGGCAGTGGAGGACTATAACGGAGCTTGCTGCCCTCTCAGCAAAGGTCTCCAAACCTTTTTCAGAACCCCCTGCACCGAGGAGCCCAGGATCCCCCTCAACAAGGGGGACACCATCCTGGCAACTCGTGGCACCAAGTAAGTTCATTTGGAATTAAACAGAAACTGGTTATTACGGTTTTATGTGTAAATTCCAGATTGCTACCCTGTTCCTTTTGTTAAAGTGAATCGAATAAAAGTGTACTCTCAATGTTGTTTCTCTAGATGGTGGATGTATGGAGACAAAGTTCTGAGTGAGGAGCAAATGAGAGGTAAGGAATTAATTACCAAACAATTAAATATCAGTAGTTGGACACTGATGTATAACCGTTTTATGTATTGTTTTTAACTTCCAGCTGGAGACCGTGTAAGGGGATGGTTTCCAAGACGATGTGTGGAGAAGTGCCATTATGACACAGCTGCCAGTGATAGCACCAGCGATAAGAAAGTAAATTAATATATTTCAGCAGGCTTTATATAGAAAAAGGGAGTTAAACTGACCTCAAGGCCCAGTAGCGTCTGTTCGTTTTCATTCAACTTAATGATACTTATTCAGTAAAGATGTCATACTTGATACTGCAGGCTCACTCAATTAAAATGAATCACATGTCAACATCAACGTGATTTTTTTTTTTTTATTATGGCAACAGAGCTCTTTTAAGTCTTACTTTGCACATTGCTGTCAAATGAGGTCTTGAAGA
Source organism: Ostorhinchus rueppellii (assembly GCA_030068375.1). Taxonomy (NCBI): domain Eukaryota; kingdom Metazoa; phylum Chordata; class Actinopteri; order Kurtiformes; family Apogonidae; genus Ostorhinchus; species Ostorhinchus rueppellii. The sequence continues at coordinate 16,153,470 of JAQQZY010000012.1, forward strand.
GATTTACAGAATTCTTTTACTGTCTAAAGGACTGGTTCCATGAGTTCAGTTTGACTCCTTTGACTAAAAGTGAAACCCAGCAAGAGTCTTAATTTCCAAGAATTGCCACATGGCTTTAATGTATCTTCATTGTGAAAATGTTTATTTTGTACTTGAATCTGTTGTTTTTGTGTCAATGTCCATATTTGCTAATTATGCAATGCCTCTGCCCAGCTAACCCCAGGGCTTCGTCATGCAAACCTTTCTACAGTATGGAAATAACACTTAATTTGTTTTTATTATTTTTGTAAAAACAAATGGTTGGCCTCAAACTAAAACTGAAAATGAAATAAAAAAAAAAAATTATGCAAGACTCGGTTTCTCTTTCTGATTGCTGTGCTTTTACAAAAGAAGTGATTGTATTCTATCTGATTTAAAAACAGGAAATAAGTGACAATGTTCAAGGAATTCTATTATAACAATGGTTATTACTTGTATGTATTGAAGGAAAGTTAAAAAAAATGTAAAATGTATGAATGTATATGGTGATTTTATATTTCTGAATAAAAATAAAGAATGTGGCTACTGACATGAAATTTTTCCTCCACAAATCCCATTAAAAGGTAAGCTCTTCAACAATGAATGATAGTAAATGGCAATTTTTGCTGTAACAACACATTGAGAATATCTGATACTAAGAATTTGTGAATATCCCAAGAGCAGAATATGAAAAGATCATGCTGAAAGGCCGTTACATTAAATTTCCACAGAAAACAAAGCTGATCTGATGATTACTCCCAAAGCTGTATATCAATGCCAACGTTATAGAAACATAGGCAACCGAGACTCCATATCCCATATCTCATAGCGGCTCTCTCAACCAATCACGTTCAGAGTCAAAAGTCACGTGGCTTAAGAAGCCTACTCGGCGTGAATGACTTCCACGAGTAGGAGCTTGGGCATTTGAGCAGGAGTGGACTGGTTGTGCCACTTCTTGGATTCACGTTATCAGGAAAACTATAATTTCTGGAGCCATGTGAAGAGTTCTACTACTGTGTTGCATGATTCAGAAGTATTAAACATCACTGAACAAGCACAGGTAAGCTTATGCTAAGTTGCCAGTCTAGTTAAGGACGATTTACAGTTGCTATGTATCTGGGCCGCACAACCTTATGTTTAACAACATGTGTGTCAGCTGTCTGGATCATAATTATCTAAGGGAAAACTACCATCGTTATTGCTGCTATCAAACCGCGTTACGACCACTTTTCAGTTTACCATAGTGCTTCTTTTATTTTTGCAGCGATTATGACTGCGAATGTAAACATAGCTTAGCTAGCTAGTACCTCAGCTGTCAACCAATGACAGGTACTCGGTCACTCTGGACGGATATCAGATCTGCAGTACTAGTAGATCTAAAGTCTCAGCTATTATTCACTGGTTTTGGGTGTGACAAGTAGACTGTTCAGGTACATGGGCTGCGCAGTCATTTCCTTGTTAATTGGACAAATACACATGTATCACCACATTCCTCTGTGACTTGCGGCTGAATTTGTCATTTTAGCATCTTTTCTTCATAATGGGGTCACAATTTTAAGACTGAGACAAAGGTTTGCACGTTAACGTTTATACAATGCTTCTTGTGTTGAAATGTCACTATGTAACCCGAGTAGCAGACTCAACAGGCAAATCATTCAATAACACTGCCATTGTAAATAATTTCCTTTTTGCAGTCAAATGTGTCTGGTTGCAAACAGTCACTGCAGGAATGTTGCTTAAATGACCTCTGCTCTCATCAGGCATTCTTTGAACATTGCATCATTTAGTAGATGAGTAATTACAATCACGGTAAGTTTCACTGAAATCATGCAATAGTCAAATATATTTGTAACAAGAAAATGCAAGTGTCAACTGGACTTTGTTAGAGTTTATGGGACACTGATTGGGACTAAAAAATGGATATAGTATGATCCAAATGAAAGAGAATCTACCAAGATATATAGATAGATAGATAGATAGATAGATAGATAGATAGATAGATAGATAATTAATCAATCAATCAATCCCCCCCCCCCCCCAATCTTTATTTTATCAGTAGAAGTTTGTCACACACACAAACATGCACTACACACTGAAATTTGCCTCCTGCCTTTCTCCCATCACTAGGTCATGCATCACATACACTGCATGCGTGGAGCAGTAGGCTCGCCCTATCAGGTGCCTGGAAAGCAAATGGGGGGGGTGCCTTGCTCAAGGGCTCATCAGCCAACAACTCTTCACCAGTCCAAGGAATCGAACTAGTGACCTTTCAGTAACAAGCCAACTCTCCAGCCATCTAGGCTATATAAATATGAATTAAAATCTAAATAAGTATCTGTAACACCATAGAATTGGAGGTTTTACATCTATTAACATAGTTTTGTTTCATATATCTCTGTCTTTTCCCATCCCCCTACAGCAACCTCTCAGATCCTGTGACAGTTCAGATAACAGGCCAGTACCATGTCATTGTTCAGCACTGGCATCCTTGTGCTGACGTCTCCGCTGCACACCCTCCCTTTGCGTATCGCTCCAGTGCTCAGCTCTGCTGCTCAGCTTGTAGAGCGCACACTGTACGTCCACCTCCACCCTGGGCTCAACCTGGGCAGTGGAAGCCAGCCTCGGCCAGTTTTCATCCCACCTGTAGTGGATCTATCTACTCTCATTACCCGTCTTTACAACAATGCAGCGGATGTATGCGGTCACCTGGATGTTCGTGTTTTGCTGACTAATGTTCGTGCTCAGTCAGCAGCCTGCGGTGGCACGACCACTCCAAACTGCCCCTTCCCCACCCCACAGTCTCTTTCCCACTTCCCAGAAGTGGTTCTGACAGACTTTCCTGTGCAGGACCCAGGGCAGTCCCATCAGGTTTCACAGTGTCTGCAGAGGTACACCGGCCACTGCTACGTCTGCAGCCCCACCCTGTCCTCAGTGCTGCTTCACCCACAACTAGTGAATCTGCAGCAGAACAAGGAAGAGTTGATGGATGCTGAAGAAAAGGTGGAACCCTTGGAGACTTACAGTGATGTGGTAGTTGGTGGAACATTTGATCGGCTTCATGGGGCCCACAAGACACTACTCAACATCTCATGCCTGCTAGCCAATAAGAGGTTCCTTATAGGTGTGTGTGACCAAGCAATGCTGAAAAGTGAGTATTTGATAATATGGTTATTATATGATGCTTGGATCTGAAGGGGAGGGGGGGTGTCACCATTAGGGGATTTTTTTTTTAGTTTTTTTCACCTTTTCAGTACATCTTGGAGGGGGTAAAGCTTAGAGAGGTAAAAACACAGTTGAAACAGCACAATATAATGTATAAATTAAGTTCTAAACAAAACAAGTAAAGAAAGCCAATTGAAAGAAGAGTATTTGTCTAAAAAATAAAATAAAGCAAAAGACTTTTAGTTAAAAGTGTTAGAGAAATGAAGTTTTCATCACCATCATACATAACTGATTTACTAAAATGTAAAATAAACTGCAGGTAATAACAATTCATACCACACATCATGTGTTGTGTATAATCTGCTGAGCATTATGTGAAATTGAGAATTTCAGTCCATTTTCTTTCTTTCTTCAGAAAAGGTGTTGAAGGAATTGATCGAGCCCTATTCTCTGCGGGTCCAGAAACTACAAGAATTCCTCATAGACGTCAAACCTTCACTGCAGGTAGAGATTGTGCCCCTTGACGACCCCTTCGGGGCGTCTGTGGTCGACCCTGACCTGAAATGCATTGTGGTCAGCGAGGAGACCAGGAAAGGAGGCGAGGCTGTCAACAAGAAACGTATTGAGAACGTAAGTCAATAAATGTATTATACGTATAACAGAAGCTTTTGCTTTGGCTCCTTGTTGTGTCTCTGAAAGAAAACAGAATTTTAGTGAAGAAAAATTGCAGAGGATATCAGTCTTACTGTGTATTTGATCCTGTCTCCAGGTGTATGTGATGTACACAGTATACAGTAATACATATTTGATTTTTTGTGTATTTTTCTCTCTGAACCAGGGCCTTCCAGCGCTCATCCTCCATGAGATCCAGCTGTTGAAAGATGCACATCACACCGAAACAGAGGAAGAGAAAATCAGCTCTTCAAGTCTACGCTCCCGATTGCTTGGTACACTCCTTACCCCTCCCAAAGTAAGTCCTAAAGTGTGACTTCAATTTTTTACATGGGATCTTTCACAGTTCTGTTTGAGCAGGCGAGACTTGTGTCAGAAGCAGTTTTTTCTTTACCTGTTCAAAAATGAAGTTGCATTCTCCTCACCTCTCCTCATTAGGTGCATTTCCATAAGCATATTTAATGCTCATTTCCATTTTATTCAGTCCTTCCAGTTGTTCTGAGAAATATTAAGCGTATGTCTGGTACAGTAGGTTATCATGATGAGACTAAATCATTCCTGCCTCATCCATGAAAAAAAATCACAGCTGTTTTACATGGAAAACGATAACCAAATACTCTGCTTCTTCTACTCTGTTTATTAGAGCCATGTGTAACATTAGCCCCTTTTACATGGCACTTCTGTTACAGGAATATTTCGCCTTTATTCCGGAATGACTGTGTAAATGAAATGGTGGGATCATTAGTTTCACCTTTATCGGAGCTTTTTAAGTCCTCTGGAGGTAGTAACAGAGCCATGATGCAGGTGGTATCATGATTCTGAAATGCTATGTAAAAAGATCACCTCTCATTCCGTAACCAAGGTGTGACGTTTTGATGGTGGTGACCCCCACGCTAGACAGCAGGTGTATATGGAGGCACTGGCATGGATTTGTGCCAGGGATGCTGCAGGTGTGCGGCTACATCCCATTTTCACCGGGACCCGGGGCGGCTGGTGCAGAATCCACGCCACTGTCTCCATATGCGCACTGTACGCTGTGCTGCGTCACCTCCCCTTTGAGTCCGGAACGCCTGGTCCACTGTAAAAGTCCAGCCTGTCTCACCTCTGTTCCTCCTGGCTTGGCTGTGGAAATCAGTCAATGGTGGAGTAAAGGTGGGATCACCATCTTGCCTTTTTTCCAGGATCTCTGTGTAAAAGTGGCAATAGACGACAGCGCCACCCTCTGATGACACAACTAAGCCTAAACTATTTACTCCAACTCATTTTATAGAAAACATGCAATTTGCGTTTTCAATTTTACAACAACTTCACTTCAGTTATGGAAAAGCTATTGTTGTTTTTTTGTTTTAATCCAGTTTGAGCTGATGGTCATAATCTGTATTTGTACACAATGTCTTGTCCTCCTGTGTCAGGATGCCTCCCACCTCCCTCCGGTTCCATATGTGATTGGTCTGACAGGAGGCAGCGGCAGTGGAAAGAGCTCCATCGCCAAGCGGCTAGAAGACCTGGGTGCAGTCAGGATAGACTGTGACAAGCTGGGCCATGAGGTGTACCAGCCCGGTACAGGAGCCTACCACAAAGTGCTTGAAGAATTTGGGTCGGGTAAGAATGCCTGGTACCTTCAGGACATATGATGGATGTAAGCGTTGGGCTGTGATTTGACATGTTATCCATCTGTTTGGGATATCTCATCTACAGAGTATCTTATTGTCATGAAATAAGGGAGGATTATATGCCTTTCTCTGTTTTAGTATGTAAAACACTATATTGATTGACATAATGAGGGCAGTGAAGAAACTAAAGGGCAGAGCTGCGATGTCTCGCACGTCACAGTTTTTGATTTTGATGAAAGTTGATGGGAGGCCTCCTGGCTTTTCAGTTTTTGATGGGCCCAATGACAAACTAACGGAGGGGTATCATAGTAAGGTCAAAATTTCATACTTGAAAAGTCAGTGGTTTGTAACGTATGATAAAACCAGTCCATCTTGTCAGTATATCGTGGTACTTCAAAGGTTCAATGTACTCACTCCTTATGTTTATGTAGGGTGTGATCAAAATGTTTACGTTTATTTTGACCTGGTGAAGACTTTTGTTTACATGAATTCTTAATACTGGGCCTGTTTATACCATACTATGTTTTTAAAGCAGTATTAAATGAAACAAGGGGAGAAAAGTGTGTGTCCTACATTAAATACGAGTAGTAAATACATTTTGAAACTTTCTACCTAAAAAGTATACAATAGTATATAAACACAATTTAGGTAACTAGCCTAGATAACATGTTGAACACTATTCTGTATGACTTATCTTCTTTTCTTTTTTTCCTTTTTGTTGTGGTCATTTTTAGATATTGCAAATGAAGATAAAACCATTAACAGGCGTGTATTGGGAAGGAAAGTTTTTGGAAGCCAGGTAGGTTATTGTCTTTAAAATCCTTGTCTTATTTCCTCACTATATGCCTGTTACCACAATAAAAGGACAACTTACCCAACTGCTGTTTTCAATGCAGGAGCGATTAAAAGCTCTGACAGACATCGTGTGGCCTGAGATTGCACTACTGGTGAAAACCAGAATCAGCCAAGCCAAAGAAGAAGGTAATATTTAGTTTTGTTTTTTATCCAAACACTTCTCGATTAGCATAAAAATTCATGTCAGTGTATACATGTAAGAAGTTATTTTTCATCAGAATCTGAGTATTATATTAATCCCAGTGGGAAATTATTGGGTGTTACTCAAGTATAATAATAAAAAAAAGGCAATATCAAAAAGACTCTAGTAAGACCTATGATTAGAACAGCAATTTCTGCAATATGTACTAGACAATATATTATTAATGATAAAGTATACATAAATGTGCAAAAGTAGTGTATAATTCTAATTATGTGGTTATAAGGTGGAGTTAAACAGTTGGATGGCCACAGGCAGGAATCATTTCCTGTGTCTTATTGTTTCGATTCCATACCCATGGCCTGTATCTTTGTTTCCATTAGATTTAAATCTTTTTTTCTCCTTCAGGAAACTCTCCTCAATCACATCTTCTTTCTCTCAGGTAAACAGGTTTGTGTGGTGGATGCAGCAGTCCTCTTGGAGGCAGGATGGACAGATATGGTCCATGAGGTCTGGGTCACCGTCATCCCTGAGGAGGAGGTAAAACGTGTGCAGTTATTAAAAACCAATGAAACCGAGGCGCTTTACCACTTAGTCATAGAATGTAAAAATATATCTGGTGTCATTTAATGGATTACGTAGCTGGAGGTCTGAGTGAAGTTTTATAGAAGGGCAACGGTATATTGGATTTGAACACTTACTATACAGATGTGACAATACTTATTGATAATATTTAATTAAAAAAACAAATGCATTTAACATTTATGAATGTGTTTCAGTTATTCCCTTTTTGTGTTTGGTTATTTTCGGTGTATTTTATTTTTACTTTTCCTCCTTTAGTTCAGGCTCTTCTCTACATTGATAAGACGTATGGTGTAAAATGATACAATTAGAACTTTTATGCATGTTTTGTGCATGTGCCTTATCTGTATCAGCATGCTGCACTAAAACAGCTACAGCAGCCAGACAACTAAATGTTTATGATCTGTGAGTAGTGAGTGTTTTTAATACACTAGTTTTGTTTTCATATTTTGTTATTTGTTTTATCAATAAACAGACAATACAACGCACAAACAAACCTGGGGTCACTGGTTGAATACAAAATATTTAAGTCACAGACGGCTGTAACTGAGTGTTTTTATAGTCCAGGCACCAGACATTCACAACATTGACTCCCTCCCTCACGTCAAATCTGTTCTAAAAACTCCTCTTTAGATTAGCCTTCTCATTGTAATTGCCATGTTTTTTTTGTTTTTATGATTGCTTTTTGCATTGTTTCCATTTTTATTATTCTCTGTAAAGTGTACTTGAGTGACCTGAAAGGCTTCTAAATAAAATGTATTTTCTCCAGCGATTCATGAAGACGTGTTCCTTGAGTTATAGGTAGTAAGTCAGTCTTTCCATGGAGTAGATTTCTTCTATTATAGTAATACACTAGAGTTTTAAAGGTAAAAAAATAGAAGTGAAAACATCAGCTTTTAAATCCCACTTATGTCCCTGATTCTGATATTTTGTAGAAAATGATTCCTGGAGTTCTAAATTAGTCTGGTCTTTAAAGGCAGTTGAACATGCTACCACACGGGGGCACCAAAGCCAAAGGGACTTCATCAACTTAACTTTTCCAAACAGGAAAACAAATCATTCATGAACCAAATCCTTGTGTTTGTTCACCGTTAGGCAGTGTTGCGGATAACGGAGCGCGACGGTGTGACCACAGAAGACGCCCTGCGCAGGCTGCAGAGCCAGTGGTCCAACTCCAAGCAAATAGAACACGCCAACGTGGTTCTGAGCACACTATGGGAACCAGAGGTGACTCGGAAACAGGTCAGACCCATATGGCTTCACACATCTGGATTTTAAAATATTAAGAACGTAGTTTGTAAGACTTCTGTGTTTGATATCAAAAGGTATTAAAGGCCTGGAACCTCCTCCAGAAGAGAATCCAACAGAGACAAGCGGGACAGTAGGAACCTTCGTGGGTCACTTTATGATCACGGCTGGAACCTGTGCATGCAGAACAGGCCCAGGGACGTTTGCAGACAAATACCTTATCCACATGAGGAAACGCTGCCTTAAAGTGAAAACAGTCACTGTGCCATCACCGGAAAACCCAATGAGCTCCCTCTCATTTGTTTGACCAAGACTCAGTGCCTGATTATTCAGTGGTTTTTAAAGTCTAATTTTATAGTTTAAAGATGAGTGGAGGAAGGGTACAAAGAAATCCTTGTCAAACTGGAATGCCTGGTAGGGATTAATATAGTATTTTTTATCCTAAGAGATAAATCTGATTTAATCCAAAGACTTTAATTTCTTAAATGCTTTTTTTTGTAACAGACTAAATTGAACTTACATCCAAAAATTGTATCACCGTAAGGCCATCCAGCAAAAATTTATATTTTGGTAAAACATTTTTTTTTAAAAGTATAATTAATAAGTTTAGCCTGAAAAATTAAGGGAATGAGCTACCAAAAAAAATAAATAAAAACAGGATTGTCGAAGCTAAAATCATCAAACTATATTATGTGCTATTACTGTGGCTTCTAGATTTGGAAAATATCTAGTAGCATTTTAAACACATGAGTTTATACGTTGCCAGACAAACTGCGTAGTGTTGAAAGGTGCAGTAGATTAGGATCATTTGTGAAATGAGTATAATATTTTGGATGTGGAGAAGTAGAGGGGTACACATAGTAGCATATCAGTGAACTAAACCACCGGACAAAGCATTGTTCTTTAAGCCAGTATCAATATTTTTATACCAGGAAACATGAAAACAAATATATTGACAAGTCTTACATTCCAACTCAAAACTTCTGCTTATGTGCATCTGAAACTAAAAGGTTTTAAAGAGTAGACAGTTGCAGTACAAGCTCAGAATGTTCCTGTTTAAGAGTGCAAACGAATGTCACTATTAACCCATAAAGACCCGGTATGACTTTTGTGGTCGTTCCCGAATGATTTTTTCCTCTACATTTAAACTTTCTGAAGTGATTCATGACCATTTATTGCAATATCGTCCTCTGTATTTTGCAAATTTTCAGTGAAAAATCAAGTGTTTTCTTATATTTGAAATGAAAGCTCAGATTAAAGTTGAAGGTCATTACATCTGAAAAAGAAAACTGAAAAAGAAAACTGAAGATAAAACCAATTTATTTCAGCAAATATAACTGAAAATAAAACAAATGTCTCCATCCACTGTCATGGATCCAACTCCATAGGTTTTACTGGTGAATCAATGTTGTAGAAGATGACGGTGTTTCCATGTTTACCGTGTCCAAATGGGTGACCATAAAAAGATGACAAACTGCATTTTACACTAAATACATGGATTGATAGAATTAATGGATCAACGGTGATTAAATGGTTTAGATCAGATGGTTTTGGTTGATGGTGGATGTTTGGGTCTTTACGGGTTAAAGTTGGTGTTATCTGGTAATACGAAGTTCAACTGTCTAAGTTTATTGTCTTACATGTCCTCTGCAGATTCTGTGGAATGTTCTCAAATAAAATGTTTTCAACTCATTGTTTGCCTTTCCTCATTTACAGAATGGAGTTGACTACATGGAGCAGTTTTTACCTCCGCCAAGGTGGTTATGTTTTACTGTGCGTTTGTTTGTTAGCAAAATAACTCAAAGTTATGGACAGATTGATTACATTTTCAGGGTATGTCCACTCTGGGTCAAGGAAGAGATGATTAAATTTTGGAGGCGTTTTGAATCACCGTCTGGATCCAGGAACTTTTTAAAGGATTCTTTATCATTGTGACATAGGGCATGGTGGCACAGATTTGCATGATGTCATTCACTGCCATCTAGTGGAGGAAAGTACTAACACTCTCAGAGTGCACACCTGTGATGCCTTCAAGCCCCAACTGGGTCAATCCATCTCATTCACCCAATGTGTTAAACCCCACCTCCTCCAACTTTGATAAAATTTGGTGCATGGTTAATTCATAGCCAGAAAAGCCAAAATTTCAAATTTTAACTTTCAGAGCAACGCTTTCTGAAACATCTTTTTTTTTTGTGAAAAAAGGCCATCGCAGCCTAAATTGAAGTAGCAACTCGGCAACAACTAGTCCGATTTTAAAAAGTTACTTCTGTAAAACGGAGATAAGGAATCTAAATCTACCTGTCTTTTGTGCATTTGGGTACTTTTGAGTTGGATGACCTTGTGATATACATTTTGACCTTGAAATTGATACTACGGGACACGACTGACCTCTTCAATACCATTATGAAAAATGTAGCCCTATGTGTGAACTCCAACATAAAATAAGGGAGGGGTTTTCTCTCTTTTCATGCAGTATCACCTGACATTCCTTCAGAGATCCATTCAGAGTTAAAATGTGACTCTAAATTACCTATATATAAAAATTTCATAAAAAGTGGAGGAGGTGAGGTTTTAAGAAGACTTTCCTTTTTTCCTGGGGGTCTGAGGTAATTTCTGCATCATATGAAAAATATCCAAACACTCTTCAGCAAATAGTTAAAATCCATTTTAATGTCAGCGCCTTTAAAATAGTGACAGGTTAGAAATAAATCTTTACAGTAATAGATTTTGTGAAAGTACAACACTGAAGATTGTGGCCGGACATAAAACACAAACGGGCCAAAACACACCTAATGTGATGTGAAACAAAGCTACGGAAACCTGTGTCCAAACCATACTATCCACTCGGTGATAGAAGACAAAACTACCTTTTTGCCTTGAAATTACGTGAAAGTAGCCGTTTGTGCAGCAGTGAATGACTGTCCATCCTCGGTATCACATCAGTCCAAACCTCAGCAAATGATTCCTTAAGTCCCTTTAAAGCACATCCAACGCTTGTGAATTTCCTTCACTGGCTTTAATCCACAGTTGTGTTCTCTTACATCTCCACTGTCAGTTTGGCAGAGCACGTGGCCTCCCCGAGCTTGTTGCTGGCTCTGCACTTATAAACTCCAGAGTCAGAAGGCAATAAATCAGCCAGAACCAGAGAACAGAATCCATCTTCATTTTGCTCCATGGTTACCCTGGATGACTCGCATACTTCCTTCTCATTCTGAAGCCACTTCACATCCACGTTTGGATAACCTAGGATAAAGACAATGGTTTTAATCTGAGGTGTGAATTAATTATTTTTGTTCAATCTCACTGTATGAAGATATGTCAATAAAATTCATGCCAGTAAAATTCATGCCATTCAGTCATAAAACATTACCATAACTTTTTTGGTGACAACTTGACATGGGATGCTGTAGTGTATAACATCTAGATACACTGGAGGTTTTTTTTTTTTTTTCCCATTTTTAAAATTGTTATAAATGTGCAAAATCATCAGCTAACAGCAGCAGAACATTAATAAATGTATGAATCCCTTGTTGCTCTTTGTCATGCTGAAAAGGTCAAAGGTTATTATTGTCTCTGCAGCTTGTGGATCAACATTTTTTTCCCCAGTTGTGAAAAATACAATGCAAGGGGGCATTCATGTGCAATTTCCAGTTCGTAAGTAGTATTCACCAGCACGTGAAGGCAGGATCATTTCTCTGTAGATGAGATTTGGGGCAGTGTGCTCCTCCATGCCTCCCCCTTCTGCTCTTTAACAATAACAAAAGTGTGAACCACCAAATGCCATTAGCTTTGAGATGTGTCCGATTATATCAGAAACATGTATGCTACGTTAGTTCTCCTGTCAACGCCCTGATCAAAGTACTGCCACAGATCTGGAGTTGTCGCCGATCACCTTCAGTGGCAGCCCACTGCTCCACAGATGGGTGAAATGTAGACAATAAAGGCTTTTATTTTTGTAAAACAAATAAAAACTTGGCACATGCCTGCAGAAAGTTTGGATATTAACACTTCTGAACCTTTTGAATTCAGGTTAAGTGTAACAGTTAAATAAAAGGTGATTGCAGGGAAAAAAAAAAAAAGTATATTTTGATCCAAATACTGATATTTATCATTCTATGCAAATTCCATGACACTATGACCCAAATTTTTCAACCACTGTTTTTCTATTAAAATCAATTACATTAACTACTGAAATTATATACACAAGTAGATATTTTTTAGAATAACTTTTGTATTTTTGCTTTCAAGTAAATGCTAAATTAATCCCATAAAGCCTGAACCATCGACTGAAATTTCCGGTTCATTGAAACCAGAGCCCTTATGGGTCTTTCTGCAAAACCAAAAAAGTAATTTTTTTCCTCAAATATCAATTTCTATGTATGAGTGTCAATTTTGTACCATATCTGATACATCAGGTCTCAGTACTCAATTTTTTTTAACAAAAAAATGTAATATAACAAACATATCTGTAGAAGCCAATAATGTAATAACGACCCATAACATAATTCACCATTTTTAAAATGTAACAGGCCAATAACATAATAAAAGTCCTGATCCAATAACGTAATAACTTGTTATTGGTTGGTTATTACCAGGCCAATAATGTAGTAACCAACCGATAACATAACTTATTACGTTATCAAAAGTAATTATGTTATTGGATCAGGACTTATTACATTATTGGCCTATTACATTTTTAAAAATGGCAAATTTATTACATTATGGGTCATGTTATTTACTTCTACATTGTCTGACAAATTAGTAATTCATTTTCAAAATCAGCAAAGTTCTGCCTCCTTCCTCTTTAATGACAGTCTTGTAGTGTCACTGGAAAGGCCTCTGGTGAACACATTCCTCCACCCTGGTGGGTTATTTGTGTATTGCATGTATCCAATTGTATACATCAGGTTTTTCAAGAAAAAAAAAAGTCACACTGATCATGTAGAGGGCTTTAAAACTCACATATCAAATATGATACGTCTGATGTTAAAGGGTTAAGAGGAGATTGTTAATGTGACTATAGAACATAAAATAGATAGGAATTTGGGTACAACAGCTGTAATGGTCAATAGTAACGGAAAAAGTAATTACAGATTTCTCATCTCAGGCAAGAGAGATGGTTTTATTAATGACCCGACTAGATATGTTCTGAATCTGGTCCAATCGGCATCAGGAGAAAACTGTACATACGGTATCAGATTATACGACTCTGTAATGGATACAAATTTAGGATAGCTGATGTTAAGGTGTTAAATCTAGACTGAAACTAAAAAACACAAAGAACAAGTTTTGATACACTGAAATCTACGCTACCACAACAACACAAGTCAGAGTGTTTGCTTTGCCCTCAACTATTGAGAGGCAGTATTTAATCAGGTGCAACGCCATTATAGTCACTGTACCGCTGATGAGGCATGTTAGCTGAGCAGTGGCTCCTCTGGGAAGGGTGGTGTCTTTCAGGGCCTGCTGGAAGCGGGGTTCTCTCTGAAGCTGCTTGTCCAGAGACTGGATGGCCTCTTCTGCCTCTTGGCTCCAGCCTGGCTCTGGATGAGGATGATGAATAAAACAGAAACAAGGCTCTACTGATCACAAAGGGGTAAACATGAAGTGACAATCTGAAACTGAGTCACCAGCCATATGTGTGGCTTTAGGAGAGGAGACCAGTGTGTGTGTGTGTGTGTGTGTGTGTGTGTGTGTGTGTCTTTATCTCTCTTACCCTCTGAGGAGCTGCCAGGAGAGTCTGGCCTGTTGGAGAGGTTAGCCATTCGCTGTAGGGCCAGAACAGCCTTGCCAGTTTTCTGGAAGTTTAAAGGTCAAATACCACTGGATGACAAAGCACACTCACAACCAAGCTTCAGGTCTATATAGAACAATGATTGTGAAGGTCATCTCAGAGAAGTAATGATAAGGAAACCGTTAAATGTTGGACTTTTGGCTGCATTACCTTCCACTTGCGCTTGGCAAGGAAGTGTCGCATTTTCTGCTTGCTGAGGGACTTGGTAGACCTTCGAGTCAGAGGGGTAAAAGAGGCCATCCAGGGGTGGAAAAGGGCCTCAGTACATGACAAACGGCATCTAGAGTTGGAAAGTTAAAACACAGAAGTAAAGGCTGTCAAATGGGGCTAGCAGGGAGTCCTCTGTGATGCAACATGATGCATTTACATTTTACATTTACATTTATGCATTTGGCAGACGCTTTTATCCAAAGCGACTTACAGTTATTACAGGGTATTGGTT
>JAQQZY010000012.1:16223839-16235829 GCA_030068375.1 Ostorhinchus rueppellii
TATATACACACACATATACGCACATATCCATACATATGCACATACATATACATACAAAAATAATACGATAAAATAAAATAGCTGCCGGCCAACACAGCCACCTACCATTTTAGTTCTCAGTTATCATTCAGTTAAATAGGATTCAGAACAACAAAATTGACAATATGACAATCAACATAACTAACAAATTTCATTATATTTCTTTAACAAACTGGCTTTAATTAGTCTTTTCAATGTGATGTTTGACTTCATCAGGTTTATAGAGTATTAGAGCCACATTAAGAAAGAAAAATGATAATGATGGTTTTTATTTTGCTTTTGTTTTAGCATTAGCTTTCATCTAAGTTATTAAGTCAAAGTCAGCTCTACTGTCAGATTTCAGGGTTTCTGTGGGTCGTTAAAAAGCAAGTTATTAAATAGGTTTGGTGAAAATCAAGGCCTTAAATGGCATCAAAAAGCATTGAATTCAATGTCCAGAGGCATTAAAAACATTAAATCTACTTGATGGAAAAAAAAAACAAAACACTGATATCATGATTTATTTTGATTCTATAAACGTTTTATAATGTTGATTGGAAGTATCGTGTGATGATTGACAGGTGGAACCCTTTAATTGGCTATTGATTATATCTGATACATGAAGTCACAACATCAGATGCTTGGAATGCAACGTGCTCCGAGCATGTTCATGCCGTGGTGAAAGAGCGGAGGGAATATTAGCAAATGTCGGAAAAATGGGAATATGCAAGTTTCAGCTGAAGTGATTGGAGGAGGAACTGTTCAGAACCTGTTGACAGTAAAACTATATAGAAAACTGTATCTGCAGTTGGATATGGACACTAAATTTGTTTAACCCATAAAGACCCAAACATCCACTGGCAACCAAAAGCATCTACTGATCTAAACTGTTTAATACCTGTGGATCCACTAATCCCATCAATACATGGAAATAATTGGAGTAAAATACAGTTTATCATCTTTTCATGGTCATCAGATACGACCCATTTGGACGTTCAGAGGCTCAGCAGTTACCATGGAAACGCCGCCATCTTCTACAACATTGATTCACCAGTAAAACCCTTGGCGTTGGATCAATGACAGCGCATGGAGACACGTGTTTTATGTTCAATTAATGATATATTTTAATGAAAAGGTCACTTTTTCTTCAGTTTTCTGTGTTTCTGATATAATAAAACACATCTTTATTCTGAGCTTTTATGAACATGTACATGATCAGCTAATTACAAAAAATACATGATTTATACTGAAAAAATACAAAGGATAATATTAAAATAAATGGTGATAAATCACTAAAAAATGTTATATGGATAAAAATCCATTTGTGAAATGTCACAGAAGTAGCCCTGGGTCTTTGTGGGTTCATTGCTGACTTCCATTTCTTGAATTTTTCTAAAATTTTCAAAGTCAACTAATCTATAAACTTACAGTATTTTTCTTTTTATGAAAGTTATGGTGTTGGCTCAATGACAGCGGATGGACACACATCATTTATGTTCAATTAATGATATATTTGACTGAAAAGGTCCCTTTTTCTTCAGTTTTCTGTGTTTCTGATATAATAAAACACATATTTAATCTGAGCTTTTATAAACATCTACATGATCAGAAAATTAATTACAAAAAAAATACATGATTTATACTGAAAAAACACAAAATACAGAGGGTAATATTGTAATAAATGGTGATAAATCACTAAAAAATGTTATATATGGATAAAAATCAATTTGCGAAATGCCACAAAAGTAGCCCTGGGTCTTTCTGGGTTAATTGCTGACTTCCATTTCTTGATTTTTTTTTTTTTTTTTTAAGGTTTTCAAAGTCAACTAATTTATGAACTTACAATATTTTTCTTTTTATGAAAGTTATGGAGTTTGATCAATGACAGTGACTGAAGACACATGTTTTATGTTCAATTAATGAATTAATGATATATTTAAATGAAAAGGTCACTTTTTCTCCAGTTTTCTGTGTTTCTGATATAATAAAACACATCTTTAATCTGAGCTTTTATGAACATCTACACGATCAGATAATTAATTACAAAAAAACACGATTTATACTGAAAAAACACAAAATACAAAGGATAATATTGTAATAAATGGTGATAAATCAATTAAGAATGATTAAAAGGATTGAAAAATTCCTCTGGAAGCTGCCACAGAAGTAGCCCATGGTATTTGTGGGTTAATTGCTGACTTCCATTTCTTGAATTTTTCTAAAATTTTCAAAGTTAACTAATTGATAAATTTACAATATTTTTCTTTTTATGAACGTTATGGAGTTGGATCAATGACAGTGGATGGACACACATCATTTATGTACAATTAATGATACATTTGAATGAAAAGGTCACTTTTTCTTCAGTTTTCTGTGTTTCTGATTTAATAAAACACATCTTTAATCTGAGCTTTTATGAACATGTACATGATCAGATAATTAATTACAAAAAATACATGATTTATACTGAAAAAACACAAAATACAGAGGGTAATATTGTAATAAATGGTGATAAATCAATTAAGAATGATTAAATGGATTGAAAAATTCCTCTGGAAGCTGCCACAGAAGTAGCCCTGGGTCTTCATGGGTTAAATACCCATTCTTGAAATGGGTTTTGTGGAAAAGATAGTGTTGACATATTAATGGTCAGTTGTGATGTCTTTGCTCACCACATTAGAGCGTAGACGCTAAAATTCCGGCCTGTAGAGATGTGTGTTGACATCATCCTGGCACCGAGGCCCCAGTGGTCTGTGTGGTTCACTTGGCTCCGTCTGCAGCCCCTACTGGTCCGCTCTTTGTTTTTATCAAGGCACTGCAGAATTAATGCAAAGTGACTTGGGCTGCAGTGGGCGGGAGGCAGTCAACCAAAGCTGCATGGATGCACTTTCCAGACACAAATAAAATCCCAAACACAGTGTAATCCTGCGTACAGTACATACACTTATACACTGTAAAACAATGAATCCAGGGTCGTTCGTCATGAGGAACATTGTCGCACTATTCTATTCTTGGATAACCTCTTTTAAATGTGGCTCCACGCTGATCCAGGGGGTTACATGCTTTCCTGAACAACCAGCTGTTCAGCAAAGATTTCCAAATATGCCTTTTCTTAGACTCTTTCACAGACACAGACAGAGGCCAGATGCAGACTGTGGAACGAAGACTATATCTGTACCAGCAAGTGTGAATGCTCCAGGCAGAGCAGGGTGGTGAAGTCTCAGTCTGAATATAAATTGGCTTTAATTCCGAAGGTGTCGAGCTAAAAGGTGAAAGTCTTAAGTTGGCTTGTTACACTTTATAACAGCGAATGGATGCAGGCACAACCCGCTGCTTTATTGTGTGTTGTGGGTCCTCTCCGGGAGCAAAGCAAATAATTTTCTGATGGCAGGGGGTAAAGACTTCTATAATCTCACCATCATGTTCAGAGAGTTGGCCTACGGCGCCGCAGTATGTCGACATTTTGGAATCTCCTGTCTGAGTGGTTTTTCATCATTCCCCCGCCTGCTGCCATCAGGGAGGTAAAACAGCTTGTTCAAAGGCACACAAAATAAATAGCTTTGCATCAAACTCGATTACTACTTGGGGTAATTGACAGCCTTAGCAGATTTTCAATAACTTGCATTAGTTGGTGTTATTTTGAGTCAGAATTGCTCACTCAAGACTCTTTTTTTTTTTTTTTAATGCAAGTGTCATCCTGAAGGGCTATTGTTCTGTATTCATCCAGGGTCGTGTAAAGCTTTTCAGCCGTGGCTTTGCAGAAACTTATCAATTAATACAAGCCACTCTCAGCTATTTAGTTTTATTTAGCATTCACAAATGTAAATATGCAGCAGGAAGTAATTTACTTTGCAAAGTAAGTATACGTGTCTAATGCAAATACGAGTCTTAGTTTTATCCTTGTTGGTTTAACAAGCGATTAATTTTTTTTTTTTTTTTTGGGCAAAAGTGACAAATTGATTGCTGGTGGTCTTCATTTTCACGTAAATATAATCTATATCTGCACATGTATACTAAAATTCACAGTCCGGGCAGGCTTAGAACATGTTCCATGCATCTTTATTCAGTTTATCTTGTTCATTACGCAAAGACTATGGTTATTTATGGGTTTAGTAACTATGTGACCATCATCTAAATTCGATTCAACACACCTCCGTTCCTGAACCACTTGTTTGATTTAAGCAGTGGAGGTAATTTACCAGGAAGGGAATTAATTAACTAAAAAGCCAGCAGGTTGGGATGCTCTTCCAGAAGGAAATACCAGATTGGTCCAAAGTTTTCTTCTGCTTCCACAGTCAGGCTACGTTCAGACTCCAGGCAAATGTGGCCCAAATCCGATTTTTTATTTATTTATTTTTGTCCATATGAGACCTGTATCTGATCTGTTAAGAACAGTTTGAACAGCACAAATCCAACCCAGGCCACATTCATATACGGTCCTAAACCCAATACGTATCTGATGTTTTGCAATGCGACTCGGCCAGGTCGCATTTATCCGACCTTTATGTCATTGAAATGCGACAAACATTACAATTCTACGTCCCAGGAGTAAGAACAGTCGGAAAAACCTATTGGCTGTTTCTCAAAACCAAGAACGGAGAGTACAGTCTTGCAAACTCGGTGAGTATGGTCTTGGTCAGAATGGACTTCGTAAGAACGCAAGACTATCTGTAATTGGAATGTCTGGGAACTTGGGAACTTCCATCTCTGTCTCTGCTTATTTCCACCATCAGCTCCCAAACGTATTTCTCTGAAATCACCACACGGTCACTCAGTTTGATTTCACCTTATTTATGCGTTTTGTATATTTTTCAGAACTTTAATACATTTCGTCAGTTCAGTCGGACACAGCCACCCTGGTCCCGGCAGAGCTGGTGTGCTCACAGCTGGGCTGACACAAACTGCATTTTGGGAATTATTTCACAGCCAAGTCTACACAAGTCACCAACCAGTGCATCTGTGGTTTAAGCTAGCTGACAAGAAGAACATCCGGGTATTCCATGCGTTCTTGGTTTCTGCTGACTTGCAGTTGAAACAGTACTTAGGCTACAACTGATGACATTTCTTGAAAATGCGAGAGCGGGAGAACAGACAAGAACACGATTTGAGGAACGGCCATTTCGTTCCATAAACGTGGTGCGTGCCTGTGTGGTCACGTATTACGTCAAGACCGCTTTTTCGCGTGTGTGTCACTTCAGGGTCGCATTCAGTTCATACTCAAAACTGATCGCATTTAATGTATAATATGAATGAGCATGCAAAAAAATCTGATTTCACCCAAAAAATCCAAATTGTGTGTTAAGACCTGCTGTCTGAATGTACCCAAAGGCTGAATCCCAACTCACCCCTTGGCCCTACCCCTCCATTTTGCGTGTTCATGTGAAGGGGTAGTGTTGTCCCGATTCTCAATTAGACAGATAGGAAGGGAGATTTTCCAGAACCGCACTACGAACAACGGGGTAGGAGGAGTTTCACATAATTGTGTTCGGATCATTGGCAAGACGGAAGTAAAGACAGACAAAACATGCAGCAGTAATGAAAGAAACACACAAATGTAAGTACTTTCTTCGTAAACAACCTAGTCATTTGATCGACTGTTTAATGTCGTTTTGGTGTATTATAGATCACATTTCTGCGGTTTATAGTTGATGGCCGTAAAAAGACGACCAAAGTCCATGGAACAGAGACGGTTACAGCTGCTGACGGCGTGGAGAATACTTTCAGAAACAACGTTTTTGGATCTGTTTATAATGGCATCGATGACCGCTGATGACGTAAGAGGTCGTGAAGTGTTGTCCTATTTCATAGAATGTTTCAACTGTTGCAGACGTGCGTTTACCTGAGACGCTGCTGAGAATTTGCATGTTTTAGTGTCATAAAAACTGCTGTGAGTATGTACTTGTGTTCCTTTTCTTCAGTGGTTTTGTTTTACTGTGTTTTTTAGTGTCAAAAAAGGATGGAATTGCAGAAATAGACAAAAAGGGGAATTAAAGTTTCACAGGTTTTTACTAAATAAGGCACTCAGAATGTACATTAGTGAGAGATTTAAAATGCTGGACATGAACGGTGAACTGGAACACACTGAACAACAACAAGGATTTGGATTTTGGCCCCGTAGAATTTGTTTTGAGGCTCTTTTTGGTAAATTAGTCTAGCAGCTTTTTAACACTTGGCTGAACTCCAAAAAGCAGTTACACGGTCAAAACTTGAAAAAAAAACAGTAAAAAAAAAACAAAACAAAAAAATCAGTAATTCGGCAGTACAGATGGGTTAATTGCATTAAAAATTTTAAGCAGATTAATCATGATGATGGGTTAATCTGCGTTAATGAGTTAATTTTGACAACCCTAGTAAAAACAAAAAAACACAAGGAAAATGGAACAAAAAAAAAGGAACCCAAACCATCTATTTTTATAGCGAATTGGCCTCACTCACTGCTCTGTTTTACCCCCAATTACACAAGCAGTGGGGGATGCACTGAGAATGCTGAGATGTCTACGGGAAGAATAAGGTCTATTCTATCAACATGTTTTCAAAATGTTCTTATCGAGTAGATGGTTGAATTTTTATGAATATTTAAAATAAATCAGGGATCCAGAACACTCACCACAGGCACGTCAGGGATGAAAGGGTTAATAGCAAATGAGTTTCTATTAATGTGAAAGCTTTTTTCACACACAGCACAATAAAGACCTTGAACTGACAAACCGTTGAGCTTAATGTACCAGAATTTACTACAACCTTCTATTTACATATGTTTGTGTTACAGCTTTTATGCTTTGGTTCTATGTGCTTGAAAGTGTAAAATCCTTGTATTGCTGTTTGGTGGACTTTTTTTTTTTGTTAATTACTTTTTTCTGTTTTCTCCTCCTATTCACCTTATTCTGCCCCGCCCCTTTTAACTACTTTTTTCTTCCGCTTTGTGTTGGAACTTCTGGGCTAACCACAGAGGTGTGTAATCCCAGGTTCATCAAGTCAAATTCCTGCCACATATTGGCTCCAACCTGTTCACTGAACACAGGTGATTCCACTAATTATCCCATCTACCTGGATGAGGAGTTGTGCTCATCAAAATGGGCTGGTTCAGTGAATAGGTTGGAACCAATATGTGGTGGGAATTTGACTTGATGAACTTGGGATTACCCATCTCTGATCAGTACCTAGAAAGGTGAAGAAAAAGTGAGTTTTTCAGCAAAATGTGTCAGCAACCACTTTCATTTCTCAAACTCCATCAGTTTTACTGGTGAATCAATGTTGTTGAAGATGACAGTGTTTCTATGTTCACTACAGAATCTCTGAATGACCAAATGGATCATATCTGATGACCATAAAAAGATGACAAACTGCATTTTATTTGAATTATTTAATGTATTGATAGGATTAGTGGATCAACAGTTATTAAATGTTTTTAGATCTGTATGCTTTTGGTCAGCCAAAAAGTTGCTTACTTTTCTTAAAACTACAATAAAAATGTATACAGCCATAATGGACCTAAAGGGAAACAACTACACATCTTTAGAAAGTTATGCCTCATGCAAAACAACAGCAACAACAAAAACATATTTATTTAAGACACACTTAATATTCTTAAGCAATTATTAAAATCATCATTAGTTGCAGCCTGAATAGAGAATTATTTGATTCACATACTATGTTAACTGAGACAGCAGGTCGTCTACAGTAAGTAGAGAGGATAGATCACACACAGCATGATAAACTGAACTTTAAACATGACAGACCACAAAACAATTTAGCCATAAGTAAGGTGCATAACTTACTGATACAGAAACTAGACTATCCTGATATTCTCACTTGGACACGACAGTATTTTTTACACCCATAATTACATAAACAATGTGAAATGTGAACTCAGTCCAATAATATGACTTTACAGTGTCACCTGCATATATTCCACCAACTCCTGCAGGTTTAAGTGACTACTCATTTTAAATTTTAAGAGTGTTAAGAATCACTTTTCACTACTCATCAATCATACTAAATTAAATCCACTTGTTAGTGCAATGGTCAACAACAGCAACAACAGCAACCAGTGATGCAGCATCCTGAGTTGGAAGATTTAGTAAGGATTTATACATATTTGATTGTACTAATGAACATAATGTTTGTGATTCTGCTTTCATTAGTGTATAATCACCTGAAAATTAGCTTAATACTTTAAACTATTTTATTTACTTCCTTTCTTTTTTCATTATGGTAGTGTGTTCTGTTTTAAATAATTTTATTTTCTCCATCACCTTCAGGGTATCTCTTTTTTTTAACTCTAGCACATTTATTCATACAAATGACTCTTTCTTTAAAAAAGAAAGAAAAAGACAGGCTTTTTTTGCAGTGAGCATATATTACAACTGCTTATTCTTGAGGGAAACTTGACATGTCTGTGCTGTTTGTCTTTGTTTTGTTTTGTCTTCTGTTTTTGTCAATTTTTGTGTCTCAGTCTCTCTCTCTCTGCCTGTTTCCCTCCTTGCTATGAACTCTGACCTAATTACCTGACGCAATTCACCTGTCCTCCTCACCTGATCCTCATCACGCTCTCCCTATATAACTCCACCTCTCCCGGTCAAACGCTGCCAGATTGTATTATGCCCAGCATTGAATTTGAGCACTTCTTTGTTACCCGTCTTCTCATGTATGACCAGTTCCTGCTTCTCGTCTCCTGTCCAAGATCTGTTTCTGTCTGACCATGTCTTCAGTCTGCGCCCTGGAAATCCGACCTGCCTTCGTTCTGACCTCCGAGTACCTGTCCCAGTCCCTGGTTCTGATCTGCCTTCCATCCCTCGACCAAGCCTCCAGCCTGCTCTACACTGCTCACTCCGGTAATGACCTTTGGACCGACCCCAAACAAGCCTCCTGCTCTGCCCTTGCCTTTACGGTGAAACGACCCTGGACCAAACCCAACCTCCCGCTCAGCATGCCCCCCAAGTATCCAGGCCCCTTAACCGGACTCCTGGATCAGGATCACGTTGACTCTGTGCACCTACCGGTGACGAAGAGGATTCTGTTCGGACTCTGTGACTCTGCACCAATTGGTGACGAAGAGGATTCTGATAATTGTTCTTGGATTGATTCATTGTGTTTTCATAAGAACTGTTCAGTAAAGACTTTGAACTTTAGACTTTTGTGTTTGGTCTGCTTTTGCGTTCTTTCCTGGTACATTACAGAAACTACCTGAAACAAGATTAGTGCTTCCTCAGGAGACCTTCTTTTTAAACAAAAAATGAAAAGCGTCTTTGTTACTTGGGCTTCTTGTAAATATGTTTCTTGAGTAATCACAAAAACATGTAATCACAAAAACATGTACCGACTATCCTTTTGAAGGTTGCTTTTTTGTTGATATAGCACATAAAGTAGAATTTGGAATGTGAAAAGTACATTAACAGAAAATAAGCTGATTAAATTTGTGAATTGTCCATAATAACATTCAGTTGTCATCTAGGTCTTACCATATTTCCAAGAAAGTTACGATAATTGTAAGGTTTTTTTTTTTTTTTTTTTTCAAAAACAACAAATGATGGTTATTACAGTAGCATCATTTAAGATATCCTGTATGAAGATTTTCTTCACAGATGCTTAAAGTCTGCTCGAGGCCCTGTTGTTCTGTGTGGGTGGCTGCTCCATCTAGGCTTTTTAATGCCTCTGCTGTTGTGTGTGCCAGCATATTGGACATATAGTTTTGATGAATGGTGGTATCCAGACTGCAGTGACGCCGTCTTCAATGCTAGCTGTGTTATTCATGATGGCGTTGTTGATGAAGTTATCATAGCTGCGCTCTCATCCCAACCGATGCTGAGCGACCGGTTTCACGGCTTACGGCACCAGGAAATTCATCAAGTCATCATAGATCAAGTCACACTGCTGCGGATGGCATTGAAAAAGTAACAAGGGCAAGCCATCGAATGCCCGGATACTGTGGTAGCAGCTGAAAAATGCATTTATTTTCGCCAACCTCCATGACTCTGAGCTGGCTAGACTTATGCACTCCACAGTTAGTCAGCACTCCCAGCGCTTTGCCAGCTCAGCTTTTATTCTGTGCCCTGGAAATTGAGTTTTGCTGGCCCTGTAATGTACTCAAAACTACATCTGCAGCTGACTGATAAATCTATGCTTTGTTGCGCCTGACGGATGGCTATGAAAATGGAAATTCACCACGGCATGTTGTCTCAGGACCAAGGTCACTTCAGATTTTTTCCTGCTTAGTGAAGGATCCTAGCCTTGGATGAAGCCAGAATGGCCGCTTTGTCTTCAAATCTAGTTGTGAGGCTTTAATATTTTCTTAAGCTTGTTTGGTTCAATGAGATGACAGGTTCCTGGATTGTTTTGTTCCACAGCTGACTCCCAGCTGCCTGACTACAGCATGAGGGTAGATTAAAAAAGCACTGCTGTTCTTCCCATGTGTCAACAATAGCTATTATTTGCTGAGGGAGAATGACTTTATGTCTCCCCAGCTGTGTGTGTGTGTGTGTGTGTGTGTGTGTGTGTGTGTGTGTGTGTGTGTGTGTGTTTTTATACACGTACGCACGCGCATGCCACTGGTTACATACATGGGTGTGCTCCTCAGCTTGATAAATACCACAAGATGACAGATCTTTATTGCAGAGCAGCAGTCAGAATGTGACACTCCAAAGACCAATTTCAGACTGTTAACAAGGCCTGGACCAGGAATACCTCACAGCAAAATGTCAGAAGGCCTCCCTCTCTACACCTCTTTACTCCCCTACCACTCTCTTTCCCTGTTACACCCTCAGCTCTCCCGTGGACATTCAACGAATTGTAGTTCCTCTTTCAATTTGTCGACCATGTTACCTTGTTCCACAATGTGCCGCCCCGGGGGGGATCGTGAGTAGGCAGGAGCAGCAGTCTCGGCCAGGTCTGCAGAGAGCCCATAACCTTTCAGTGTTGCTTTAGTGTGCTGTGTAAAGAACAATCGGTGCTTATCAGCTGCAACTCTGGCTGAATGCTAATTCAATGTCACGCAGGCAAACTGCAAAAGGTGAATGACAGCCTTGTGTCTGTACATCAACACAAGAACTTTCTGAACAATTTTGTTATTACATTTCTTTTTCTGACCCCATCCTATATTTTCCAGTATTGTTGGAAAAGTCACAGTAGACCATATGTTTGCAATCATTACTTCCCTCTGTAATCCAGTGCTTTAATCCAACTATAATTCTATACAAGGCCATGAAGATAATAACATGTTAGCTGACAAGTTATTATGGCACTAATAATCCTCAATATTGATTTCTTTTTCTTTTCATTTTATGGCACTAATCTAGCATAGTCATTACAATACTTATACTACTATGCACCTAACAAAGACAAAAGACATTAGCATTGGACACTTGCATTGGGAGCTGAACTGAGGTGATAATCAACTGTATAGAAAAATAACACACCCCTTGACATTAGAAATGACAAATCTCAACTCAAAACAAATGCATGAAGTGCTTTAAAGAAGGAAGTTCAAAATGTATCTTTAATTACTGCAGTGTAATTCCGGGAGTGTTTTTTTTAATGCAATTATTTTGCTTGTCAGTATTTTTTTTTTTCCTCAACAGTTGTTCAGATCATTTGCTTGCCCCAGGATGTAATTTTATTTTATTTTTTACAGCAGGAAAGCACCATTTTATTTTTATTTCTGAGCTTTTGAGTACAAGTAAAGGTATCAGCCAATCAGTGTGAACTGGACATCGTGATATAGGGGGGTTGGTCAATATCTGTTCTGCATTTTCAAGGAAAGAAAATAACTACATTGCAACAGCATTTAATAATTTAATAATAACATTAAATAATGAAAATATTAATTATTGAGTCATGATTAAGCCTGGGTACCGGTCCAGGTGGACCGGTTCGGACCGTAAAAATTCTGTAGGTCCGGTCCGAAAAACCGAAACGTCGGTGGACCGGTTTTTTTGGACCGGAACAGAAATCCATACTAGTTACAACTGATAATC
>JAQQZY010000012.1:16235929-16247045 GCA_030068375.1 Ostorhinchus rueppellii
AACCGGAGTACCCGGAGAAAACCCACGCAGACACGGGGAGAACATGCAAACTCCACACAGAAAGGTCCCAAGGATCATTTATTATCTCCATAAAATGGGTAAAGACTAGTATCAGAACATGATAAAAATGTGAGAAAACACCAGATTAGCAGCATTGAAAATGTGTGTGTTTTTTTTATAGTTCTCACACAGAATATCATTATCTGATATTGGTTTGTTAAATGCATATTTCTTTGTTTTTAAAACTTAAATACATGGTGTGCAACTGAGTGAAAATTTTTGTCACTCCATGAAAAATATGTCTGGAACATTTTTTCAATTGTTTTTTCTCGCCTAAAGAGGAATAAAAACTTAACATTCATAATTCATGCATGACAGAGTTAATGTGATCCTGTCGACTTTTGTTCTCCAACAGTTTTGTTCTTTATTTTTATTTATTATTTTATTATTTATTTGTTTCCAGCAGAAGGAAAAACAAAATTTTTGTGTGTACAAGGAACTAATACCTGAGTAAATTAATTAATAAACAGAGGTGATTAAGACAATATAGCAACTGCCATGTACACTTGTAATAACAACATAAATTTAGTATGTATTGCTCGAAAAGGAGTGGGAAGAAGAAATTGTATTAAATCCCACTTGTTATGTAAACAACATAAAACATTACTTTTGTTTCCTTAATGATAAGATTACATCTTTCTAGAGTCCTAATAATGTCAATAACAGACAGTAAACAGAATAGGAAAACTTAAGTATATTATATTATTCTTTGTTGAATGTCTGTTTATGTCCTCGTTGCTTGGTCAGTGAACTTATTCGACAGGCTTCTCTTGTCAGGTTTGTACTGGTGATATATTCCATTCCATTTTTTTCCCCAATCATTTAGTCCCATTTCATAAGATGAAAGTTAAGAATTTTTTTTACAGCCCAACACTGAACTATTCTAAACACATTAATCTCTTACTGTTTTGGGAACCTCCTTTGTCTTCGTTTTGCTTGCTGTTGCAGACTACAGCTTTTCAGAACAGGTGTGTTTATGCTGAAACCATGTGACTGATGACATGACACTTTCTCATTTCATTCTCCACCATCTATGTGGAATTGGGCTAAAACTTATCTGGGTTGTTTGGCTGGGTTTTGGGCGAGACTGAACGCTATAACAGTGCATTTGCAAAACAACGTTGGGGAGAAAGTGATAACGCCCAGATATGACCAGGATTAAATAACAATCCTGCCATTCCACCAAGCCCAACTAGGGTTTCACATCAAAGCTGCTGGATTCATGCACTTCCACTTTTTCACTTTTTATTCTGTATTTCTTTTTAAAAACCTAAATATGTCATGTACCTATGTGGAGTTTCTGTGGTTTCTCTATTGTGATGGGAATCATTACGGTTAGCCGACTCCATCTTGAGGCTAATGGCAGCTAGCGTTGGACAATGTTGCCAAAGTAGAGAAGCAGAAGAGAGGCAACCAATAACCTAAGTGAGCATAAGGTGACCCTTTTTTGTCTCTAAATGGGTGAATGCATTAGCAAGGCCCTGCATACTGCAATGCTATGCTGATTAAAAACAAAACAAAACATACTGTTTTCTGTTGGAAGAACTTTTTCTATGACACTCCAACTTTACTCATCTTCATCTGAAAGACCGTTTTTGGGAAGTTTGGGATATTTAACATCAGCGTGACTTTTGGGTTTTGACCGACCAACCAACCAACCTCAAGTGGTGCTGGACTTTATCCCAGCTATCCAGAAGTGGGTAATCCTACATTCATCAAGTCAAAGTCCTGTCAACCTGTTCATTTAGGACAGGTGATTCCACTTATTATCCCATCTACCTGGAATAAGCAGCTGTGCTCATCAAAACTGACAGGTTCAGTGAACAGGTTGGATCCAGTACATGGTAGGACTTTGACTTGATGAATCTGGGATTATCCACGTCTATCAGCTACCAATGGCCGTGTCACCAGTTCATGCCTTTGAACCATGCAGAAAGGCGGCGGCCTCAGTCAAAAACAGGACCATCTTGTTGTAACTGTGGTAACTACTGCACCACCACAGGGCCTGGCTTTGATCTTGTCACTAGAAGCACAAGTCTATAAATATAAAGTAGGGGATGCCCATTTTCCCTCCATCATTGCACAAATGCAGCCAGACACCCACGGGTACATTCAACCGGCCTGTGGAACTCCAACAACTGCTGCGTTCTTGAACTCTGGCTCCTAGTGCCATGCGGAGGAAGAGGCACTCGCAGCGCCTCCGTAGCCCGCCCGTTGTCAGGCTGCATCCACGCGACTGCAGTGAGGTGAAGAGACAGGCAACACGCCAGCGGAGCGTCCCCGGCCACATGACTCAACCTGTCCTTGCGCGTTAGCCCTGGCTCAGTCAGGGCCATGAGGGAACAAGGCCATGGGTAGTGAGTCACTGACACACTGGACAGACCCCAGATCAAGCATTATGATGAGGAAGAAAGTAGAGGAAGTATAGCATGTTGTCATGTTCTCCCATAGGAGTTATAGGACAGGTTGTTATTTGCAGTGAAGTACACACAAATGTACTGCAAAGTACACAGTGTCGTACTCCTTTTTCTTTGCTGTCCTTGTGTTTTTCTGTAAATATCTAGGATTAGGTGTGTTTAAGTACTGGTTGCAAGAATGTCAGTATTTATGCCTGCGCAATTTATCGTCCAAGTCCACTGCATGTCATGGGATTCATATGATTCATCTGTCCTTTGGATATGAAGTTTGTTGCTGAAGGAAAAGAGAAAAAAAACACTTGAAAATATGACGAATATGTTAGCACAAGTTATGTTTGCATTACACTGATGAAGTAATGAAATAATCGGGTATTTGTAATTTAAGAACATACAGTAAATAACCTTCCCAAAACTTACAAGCAATTTTTTTGACAAATGATTTTTTTTTACCTTCAATCTACAATTACTTTTTTTTTCTTCTTACTTCAATAAATTGCAGAAAACTGATGAAAAGGAAACAGAATCTGATGAGAACATTGTCCTTTCAACAAACTGAGAATAATGGTTCGCCTGCGACCGACTTGTAATCAAGGCCGTTATCTAACCTGTCTGGGACTTTGAGTGGATATTGTACTGAGGCCAGGTTTCCATGTCAACAGAGCCCTTTTGTCATTAATGAGACAATAATGGAGTTTTTATTTTTTATTTAAGGTAGAACATGTAAGGTTTCCATTATGAAAACTCTGTGTAGGAGTTGTTTTGCTGGGCATGAGACATTTCTGGATGTCATCATTTCAGCAGTGTGTATCTCCAGCCAATAACAGAATAGCTCATGGTGTTCAGGACTATAAAAACCCCATGTTTGAGTACATAGCTCTTTCTCTCTGCCTTATCCAAAGCAGAAGGGCCTGGCTCCAAAATTAAACCAACGCAGAAGTATCTTAAAGTTGTAAAACAGCTGATGGCCGATGGGGTTGGCTCCAAACCGCCCTGGCTCCCATAGACCTATTGGGCTTCAGTTCTTCTAAAAATAGTATAGATATACAGTATATATATATTTTTTTCTTAACAGGACCCATTCTGATCTCATCTGTTTTATTTGAAAGCTCTAGTGAGTGATCTGATTGTTCATCTTTAAATCTGTCCTTTCTTGATTATATCTCAGCTTTAACATGGGCCGTGTCAAGCTTTGATTGACAGGTCCATATTACAGCTTGCTCACCTGTTGAGTTGGACTCACAGTTTATTAATATTTACCCTGACAGACAGCTCCAGTCACCAAGACAATGAAATTAGTTTATTATGCAGTGTTTGATGGAGTAACTCACCTCTGTCCCCTCCAGCTCCTGTAATTCTGCCGTTTTAGTCTCAGTAGAGCTCTGAATCCCGCCCCTTTTTTGTTGTGCCCCATAGGACCTTATTTCAGAAAAAACACTGCATTACATTCAAAGGCATGTGACAGGTTTTTTGTTTTGTTTTTTCACATTCCATTATGCATCATTTTCACATATGACTTAAAAGATAATTTTAGAAATCAATGAAGTCACAGTTAATGATAAAACTAGAAGAGATATCAGACTGTCAGAATATGTTAATCTCAATCTCTTTGCAGCTTCTATATCACCAGACTGCTATGATTTCCACCTCTTTTACTGATTTTTCATTTTTGAAAATTATAGTAAAATGTGCCAAGGTAGCGCTGGTTTCTGTGTTGATATGTATCCTATGTGACAGGAGATGCAGTCCATTCAGCTAAAACATAGATCTTTCTTTCCTATCTTTGCCATAAACTGCAGCTTTTTAGACTTGTAAATCTATCTCTTAAATTGACAGCCCTTGTGAAATTCGTGACACAAGTCAAACAGAATAAAAACAAATCTCTCACTATTGCCCACCATTCATATATTTTCTGAAGTTAAGTCCCATACAGCACACCAGAAGGGATGGACTTTGACTCTATATGGTCACTTTTGGCTCCAAAAAACTAACATGGTCACCAAAGGTGGAAAGTAATGAATTGCATGGACTCACATTACTGTAATTGAGCTTTTTTGTGTAGTTTGTAATTGTTAAAGTAGTTTTTGAAAGTGGACATTATACTTTAACTCAAATTCATTTTGAAATAAGTATTGTACTTCATTACATTGGAAATCACTCTCATTACAGAGTAAATAATGAAATGAAATGAAGGAAAGGACATTGCCCACTGCTGCTTTGGATGATGGACTTCAGGCAAGACAGAGATGGAGGAGCTCGAGCTCTGTCAATGATGATGATGATGATGATGATGATATGGTAGCAGAGGCATGGACCTCTTACCAAGTCAAAAGTGAAGAAAACCGTTGGCCACATCAACAAACTTTTTCCTTTCACATTTAAGAGGCAACAGCTTTACTGTGCAGTGTAAGCGCTGCCTGCTTTTAAAACTTCAACATCAAATCTGCAAAAGCATGTGATGGTCAGTAGAGCCTTCGCATGTACACCTTAAATCATGTAGTCTAATTAAAATTGTCCTCTGTTAAGCAAAATGTGTCTTTAGTGAGATCATGATTTTGGCTAGTAGACTACAAGTAACTACCATGACTGCTAACATCTTCAACAAATAAATAGACGGTATGAATCACTTAACCCCACATTTACACACTGGTTTTTAATCGGATACGCTAAAATAACAGAATGAGTGCATGATTCCAGTTGCAGTTGGTCTCTTTAAAAACACAGTTTAGTTTTTGTTGCCCATTTAACTAGGTCCTGGGTGGCTATTTTTCTTAGATTAAAAACAGCTAGTGTTGGCTTGGTTGTTGGCCTCTTGTCGTTTTTTACTCTACATAGGAATGACCTGCATTAAGTTGTTGACACTAAGTAACTTTTACTTAAAGTACATTTTAAATGAACAACTTTTTACTTGTAGACATTTATATCAGTAGCTTTACTTGTACTTAAGAATAATTTAATACAAGTAAAGGTACTTTTACTAAAGTAGAATGTTTCCGTACTTTTTCCACCTCTGATGGTCATGGGAAAATCATGTGAAACTTGAGAACGGGAAATCAGAAACAAACGGGGGATGTCACCAGTTGTTTGCTCCTGGTGTGTGCCTGCAAGGCAACACTCAGGGCTTACAGATATTCTTTACAACAGACAGGAGTGTGACTGCATTCAGAACCATCTCGCAGTGTTGTGTGAAGGTGTCAGTGTTCTTTGTGTTGTAGAACATGATTGGCGTGTTGAGAAATCTTAAACCTTTAAATCCATTAAATCAACTGTACATTGATGCATAAGCATTTTAACGTCTCACTTTTAAAACCTTTCACATTTCTAAGCCCTATACATGTGCTGTACATCACATTTGAGCATTGAGAATGAGTTAAGCCCATGGACACACAACACCTGGTGTATTTTTAGTATCCGAGGTGATATTTACAGTCTGATGGTGACCTGAGAGATAACTGGGCTGAAGATGACTGCCACTGTTTAGGGTCAGTAGAAGCAAGACTTGAGCAGACATTGATTCTTGTCTAAAAACTACTTTGTGCACATATTTATCTCAAGTATTAAAATAACCAATGTAGCACATTTGCGTCCTTCCTATATGTGGAGCCAAATGTAGATTTATGAAGTCTTTGTTCCAAAATGTGAGAAAACATCTTAAGTACACACTCACAAAGTTAAACCATTTGTGCATGGAAGTGTGGGCAGATGGCTGTACATTTGGTGGGAGGAAGTGTACATGAGCATGAAGGGCAATTTAGCTAGACAGTTAAAGCATCTATCTCTAATTTGGATCTCCCCTGGCGAGTTAAGTGGGATGCTCAAGATAACAACACCAAGGGCTCATTAACGTCACTTCACAGACAGTTAAGAGGAGGTTCTTTTTCCAAGCCTAGCATTCTCCTGTCTTAAAGATACATTCAGGGACACACACACACACACACTGACCCATACACTGACCCAGACACACATAGGAGCCCACAATACACACACGCAGACAGACACACTCTGCAGTGGTCTGATAAGACTCACGCCTCACCAATTGGCCCCTGCAAATGTCAAGCTGAAGCCATCTCGTGTACTGATAGTGTGTGGGTGGGAGTGGCTAAATCAAAATTTCCCCCCGTTACGTGTGCATAGACTAGAGATTACCTAAATTAAAACAACTCTGCAGCAGACACCAAATCTTTTAAATCCCTCTTCTTATACATGATGAAAAGGGCTACAGTGGAAAATCTCAAAAATATCCCCTCAGCTGAGTCCAAAAGATGCAGCTTATGTCAAAAAAGCAGCTTACCGTCCTCAGAGGAATACTTATCTTCAAACTCTGGACCTGCTTAAAGTCAGGGAGGACATGATATCAAATGTGAGTCAAAGGTTCAAGTGTAGTGTAAGGTCCAGATGCTGCTTCATCACAAATTAAAACACCAACCCCCAAAGGGTCCTGTTGGGTAGGTTGTTCAGCTAAGTCACCATCAAAACCAAACACCCCTGAGGAGAGGTTTAAGTCGCTTACACAAGCACAATAGCTCGACTGAGGATCACCCAGTTTAGCAGGATGAGGCAAAGACGGTGCCTGCCAAGAGAATTTGGTGTTTTACACGGAGGTTTCCACATTTTTGGGTCCATGTGACTGTATGCTGGATAAGTAGCTCAATAAAAAGATGGATAAACAGACGTTCGTTCGTAATCGTTTCACTGACTTATGATGCAATAGTTACAATCCCTTCTGCAGCGTCTGTGGAACAAGCATCTAAAAGCACATATCCATTTTCATTTGACTTTCCTCACCTTCACAGCCTTGAAAGGGTAAATGCAGTCAGACTCGTGGCTTAACCTTTGTGTCCTAAGCATTTTTATGTAAGAGCATCGGTACATGTTTCTCCTTGGGGATTAAAGGAAAAGTACACATGTTGCAGACTTGAAGGCGATGTTCAGATTCGATGGATTCAGCAGTGAAAGCTGTTTCTCACAGACCGGGGGCAATTGTCTTTGACATTGTGACATGAAGTCTCTAATTTGACGATGTGCTCATACATCCTGCGAGGACAAAACAGCCTGTGCTAGTGCTCAGCTGCCCCGTGGCTCGAGTGACCTCTGCTTAGGCACGGACCCTCAATCTTAATTGTGTCTAGAGGAACTCTGCTGTCTTAAGACAAGCTTAGGTTTAGACTACAGGGCTTTCACTGCAGAAACACACAACAGGATGCATAGCAGTGTGTGGAAAATCCCTTGCTCTCATTTTATCAGCTTTTATGCCATCACACCAATTTAGAATACTCAAAATCTTTTGTTTTGGTAATATTCTGCTGTAATTTGGCTAAACTAAACCAAGCTTTTGCACAATTTCCAAACATATTTCTTACACTTGTGTTCTTAACCTCTTAACTTGGTATTTCAAAGTAAAAGCCTCTGTAGCCCACGTCGAAGGTCAAATCCAGGAGTGTCAAACTTATTTTAGGTCAGGGGTCACATTCAGTCCACACTGTAAAAAGTAAAATATTGAATCAACTTAAAATTTTTCTTCAATAGCTCACTTAAAAAAAATAATAATAATTGAGTGCACCAAATTAAATTATATTGAATGTAATTTAATTTGGTGCACTCAATGAATTTTTTTATGTGTGACTGATTGAAGAAAAATTTTGAAGTTGATTCAAAATTTTACTTTTTACAGTGCAATATGATCTCAAACTAGCCTGACCAGTAAAATAATAAATGAAAAAAGTACAATTATATTGTGAAAATGCTACAAAGTTTCTTTAAGAATGTGAATAACATGGAAAACCTGATATATCTTCAGAAAAATAATTGCATTTTTAACAGTATTACACCTCAGCTTAATATTTAGACGTGCACTTTACAACTTACACATCCCAGTGGATCTGCAAATATACAAAACATTTCATAACAGGCAGAATATCCCTAAAATTGCACTTACTTCTTTTAAGACATTTGGGGTTATTCACATTCACATTATTATTTTTTAGGTTATAATGATATTTTACTGGTCTGACCCACTTCAGATCATATTGGTCTAGAAAATCACTTTAACATCCTTGATTCGGATTATTTTCAGTTTAATTAAAAATGTGAATAACACGGAAAACCTGATATATCTTAAGAGAAATCATTGCAGTTTTAACAGTATTACGCCTCAGCTTGTTATTTACGCATGTGCGTTACAACTTCAACATCGCAGTGGATCTACAACTGCGCAAAACATTTCGTAACAGGCACAATATCACTAAAATTGTACTTACTTCTTTTAAGACATTTCAGGTTGTTTATATTTGTTCAGGTTATTCACATTCACATTAGGATCTTATTTTACTGGTCTGACCCACGTGTGGTCATATTGGTCTAGAAAATCATTTTAACATCCTTGATTCTTAATATTTTCAGTTTAATTTTTGCATTTTACAAATTCATCCCACGGGCCGATTTGGATCCTTTGTTGGGCCGGTTTTGGCCCGCTAGCCGCGTGTTTGACACCTGTGGCGAAATCTGTCCAAAGAATTATCTAATATCAAAGTAAGCTCTTTGCAACACAGACAAATGTATTGGTTTTTACAGTTTAGGCCTGGAGGCTATTGTCTTGTCTGACTCTTGTCTCACAGTCGCAGCAGAGCCTAATTTGCCCTGGATCACTTGCCATCATTGATCTAAGCTTTGCCGTGATACGTTCTAACACTCTTCCCCTGACTTTCTTCCATCACATCTTCGGCGTCTCCACACCCATTAGAGGAAAAGCACATCTCTCCTTTGATTGTGAAACACAATCATCTTCCTGCTTCATTTGGCATTTAACACAGCTGTGCTTTGCTCTCTCCCTCTGTGATCACCTCTATGTTGATTGCTTCTCGCTGCGCCGGTGTGACTCTCATGTACGTAACATTTGAAGGACTGAAAACCGGTTGGACAAAAAAAAAAGCGAGAAATCAGCTGATCGAGGCGGAGATTAGGCGTGTGGCATTACAAGTAGACACTGACAGTAGAAGCTTAAAACCCACATCTAGTTATTTCAGCTTTGTTTAAAATCATTGTATTTTTTTTTCTTTATCGGCTCTCATTTCCAGAAACAAACAGTACATTTTCACAAGTGTGACATGCATGGATAAAATAAGTGAAGCTTTTACAAATAAGCACATTAACCATTACATGATTAAATTGTACAACTATGTATCAACAGCTACATTTGTACCGACACATTATAGGTGTAGAGTTGACAATATTTCGACTGTATTTAGACAGCAAGATTCAATGTTAGACTGATACAGTTTAAACACTAACATAATGCCAAATATAATGGGCTAATATGACATGATTTCCCCAAATCATCACACGGAGACACGATACATTTTTGTGACAATCAAAATATCATTCTGCTTTCCAATATCGGACCAATTTTTGTGACAAAATATATGTCCTCAGTCACTGAAGCACAATATCTTATACAAACATCTTAACATAACTCTATACAACACATTTACATACACTGCAGTGGCCACGACTGGTGGATTTCCAAACTTGAACCTGAAATGGCAGCTCAGAAATGACGGCGACACTTGTGCGCGGTCAGACTTGTTACGACGCGCCAGTATGACACATGGCAATCACCGTCACTGTCCATCAGGAAAAAAATGGCATAGGCACCCTGTATCACAATGGAACGTATGGATGAGGAGGTAAAGTGTGCCTATAACCACAGATCCACAACCATACCCCATCAACCGTGGAATATCGAAACACTCTGACTGAGGATCAGTGGATACGAGCAACATTACCCTTAGTACCAGTGAAAGTCAAGAAGTGAATGTCATCTATGTGCGACCTTTCACCCCTGAGCCCACGTCCAGCCCAGGCCTCAGTCAGCATAAAGGATGAACCCTGAGAAGGTGCTGTATTTGTTGCTGTTGCCCCCGTGAGCCTTCCCCCCGTCCAATTTTATGAAAACCTCATCGCCTGCATCCAAATGAAGGATGACACTGTTGCTTGCGTAGTCATAACTCTGGTCCTGGTCTTGGGCGATGGCACTGGCTCTGACCTGAAATGTGACATGCACACAGACAAGCAGAGAGAAAGTGAAGAAATCTACGTGGAAAACGGAGAAAAATCTATATTTTTACAAAGAATACCTGCATTTTCTTGTAGTTTGTTTGTTTGTTTATTTTGAATATAACACTAAAATCAAACAAAAGATCTATACAAAAAGAAAGGAGCGAGATGAAATTTAACCCTTTAACGCCTAAATCGATTTCTAACTGTGGAAAAAAAAATTTGACTTGCATTTTTTTCTTGCAAGTAGATAGTATTTTGGACCGGGGGGTGTTTGTTACGAATTTGCATCAATAGGCGTCAAGGGGTTAATTTATAATCTCCCGCCCCCTTACCCCATCCTTCTAATTACCCCTAAATTCCTATGTCAGATCCCATAAGTAACTCAAACATCCCACACATTAGGGCTGCTCGACTATGGAAAAAATCATAATCACGATTATTTTGATCCATATTGAAATCACGATTATTTCCATGATTATGTCTTGAATTTAGAACTGCATTTATTGAACATAAAAAAAAACGCTCTCCTGTTAAATAGCTATATAAAAATATCTTGTAATGTTGTTGTTATGCCTTTGGATTAAAAA
>JAQQZY010000012.1:16304060-16315851 GCA_030068375.1 Ostorhinchus rueppellii
TGTGACCTATGTGACGTCATTTCAGGGCTTTTCTACTCGTACCCATAAACTTGAATTCATCCTCACAGGGAAGACTTTGTAGTCATAGAAATTAGAGTTGCACTCACAACTTTTAGGTTCATACTCGTAAAAACAATCCTAACCCCAAACTCATGGACAGCAGATGACAGCAGAATTTTGTGTACTAGTTTTTTATTGACATACAAATGTTTCACATTACGAATATGAATGGTTAGAATCATGGACAAATATTTTTGATTGTAATCTTTCTCCAAACTGGAGCATCTATACCAGGGTTTTTGATTCTCACATTTCTTTGTATGTCAGATGTGATTTTTACAATTATCTCATTACTCCCCGTTATTGGATTTTTATGATCATGTAAACGGGCTCAGTGACCAGATAAAGTACTATGAATCTGATGATGCTGATGCGACGAGACTGAGACCAAAGGATATCAAGATTTTGAGGAGTCGCTATCAGATAAACAAAGCTTAAGGCAGATCGACACTAAACAGATACAACACACAGCAATAACAACAATACCAGAATAAAGCATCCTCTGGAAAGCTGAATCAAGACCTGACATGTGACTTCAAATATTTCTTTAAACCGCAGTGATAATGGTGTCAGATAAATTAGAAAATGCGCCAGAAATGTGGTTGTATTTCCACCAGGTGCAGTCTTGACTGGTGTTGAAATAATATCCTCTTTGTCTGAAGGCCAAGTGAAAATACGCTCAATACGAAAACGAGACCAGAAACTGTTCCATGAACAGCTGTGAAACAAGACAGCAGCGGTGTCGTCGGAGTGATGTTTGGCGTTGAGTATTCAGCAAAGATTTATTAACCCTTTTTCAGGCAAATGACTAATTTTGGTCATTTCTGCATAAATTACAAGAGAGATGGCAACAGTTCCAGTGAGGACAGTGAGTCAGATCTAATGTGGTCTCCAGGGTCTGTAAGGTCCACCTGTGCATGAACAGTGAGTGGACCTGTTTTATTTGGTACCATGAAGTAACGGTACTAATGTAAGGAATGTGAATGTGGATGTGGACAGGGGTCTGGATCAGGACTTATGTTGGTCTTATGTTCTAAAATATATGTTCCTGTCAGCTTACATATGTTTTTCTTAATTTTTTTTTGTCAGATTTACTTCTTATATTTTTATTTATTTATTGTTGCCACTTACGAGGAAGGAACCAAATATGGTAACTTCATTTACCTTGATTTTCTACATAATAAAAAATGTTGAAAAATGTAACAAAAGTAGTAAAGTCTTATTATGTCCTCCAAGAACACACTACGGTTGAAATTTTGAATTTCAGAGTTTTTTTTGTTGTTTTGTTTTTTAAGAGTGCCCTATAACAGGGTTAAGACAAATCCACAGGTTCTAGTTGTGGTTGTTTTTATGCTGTTTTGTATTTCTGCATGGTGTACCACATTTGTCCAGCAGTCTTTGCCAAACTGGTCTGGCCATAGGAACATGATTGTAAGGCTACTGCGTTCCAAAATGACTAATGTCACCTAAAATATTAGTCCTATCAACTTCCTGTTTTACTACTGTCTTCCTTGAACAAAAATACATATGTATGCCAAACTACAGCAGTCAGTTCTTTGTGGGAATCCCCAGGCACACACACACACACACACACACACACACACACACACACACACACACACACACACAGAGAGGCCCACTTGGCTTTTGTAATATAGATTAGCATGTAAAGTACAAGATGAACACTTGGGACAAAAATAATGGGGAACACAAGTCAAACTTAAACCCATTTTTACTTTCATTACACTATAACGGTCTCGTGCGCACTTATGCTTTTTCACCTCAGAAACTACTAAGAAATATCTGTAAAAGGAACCAGATGCTGTTACTGGCTTCCTGACCACTGTAACCAGAGAAACCCTCTCATCAAGTGACAGCAGAACATGACAGTTCATTTAGGAACCACCAGGTTGGACCTGCACTGCACAAACAGTCACATAACCTCAGAAGTCAGACAAGGGTCGTGAACTGGTATTGGCATCCCACTACAGGCACACCCAGTTGTGTTTTGCCTCTACTTTGTGGGTCAACACAACAGCTTCAAGCAAAGAAATGACTCAAAGTAATGCTGAAATGAAAAGAAACAAGCCAAACCTACCACCCTAGTTAAAAAAACAAAACAAAAAACTGACCCTGTGCTAAAGGTCAATGAAAGCAGAATACGATGATTTACACGTCACAAAAAAATGACAGAAATATATCTAATTTTCACACTTTTATGAGAAAAAACGAAGTAATTTTAAATTTCATGGCAACGATATGTGCAAAAATCTGTGATAGAGGCTGAAAAAATAAGTGGTGCTGAAAAGAGGAAGATTTTTATCTGAAATTACACGGTTACACCGTGGCAGCTTAGTGACACGATTAGATATTAAAAAAGCTTGACTCTCAGCAGTAAAGATTGTAAGAAGTGTCAAAATTTCAGAATGATGCGAGTCCTGAAAAATTGCAAGTCAAAATCTACATTAAAATCTCAATTTCAACATGAACTTTTCTTGAAACAGCACATTTTCACAGTTCTATTGCGAATAAAATGTGTCTTTTTTTTTTTTTTTGAAATTTTGCAAATCATCTCAGCTTTCTGTTTTTCTTTAGTTATACGCAGCGTCTCAACTTTTTGGGGGGAATTTGGTTAGCCCATTTAAAATATATGTGCAGTTTCGCTTACAGTTAATTTGCACTAGTGGGATTCCGGGTATGCTGATTTACAAAGATAGAGTAGATGTGATTGGCATTATCAGTGTCGGTGTTTTGGGGTGATGATATCGTTTCTGTGCATCTATTGGAGCCGTCTTATCCTGCTGAGGTCTGTGACTGAGCTCTTGAGAAACAAACAACCAAGATAAGGGTAAGGCAAGGTCAGCAAACACAGGGGTGATTTCATTGGTTGGAGGGAGGTTACATCTGAGCCCCGAAGCATACTTACAGTCAGTGCCAGTTCCTCAGATCCTTCTAACACTCAGACACAGAAGGCAGGAAATGCTTGTCACCCCAAATATCACAGGTAAGAACATCTGAGTAGATCTGACCTAAATATTGAATTTTACAAGAATATTAGACACATAAGGAAAAAAAAAGACCTGCACTAACAATATTTAAATGATGAATCGAGTACTTTTTCACTGCAGATTCTTTGGCATCATCACAGCCCACATATGACTCATAATCATACCGTCTATTGTAATGCAAACAGGAGTCATCTCAGCTGTCAGATGCTCTTCAACAAATCATTGAAAATGGATCTCCATCATTTTGGCGTCTGGAATTCAACTTGTTTTGGCACTTCATAGCGTAGCTTCAGCAGCTACGGTAAAAAAAAAAAAAAAAAAAAGAACTTGCTGTTTGCATGTGATCCCGATAAAGTAGAGCTAGTCATGGGTTCCCACATGTTAACATCCGACAGGTAAAAAAAAGGAAAAAAAGAAAAAAAAGACTCAAAAATTCAGCTCAGAATTGTGTGAAAACTCATGACTACTCAGCTGGTGTTTTTGTACTGTTATGTAATTTTCAGTATTCAACACAAATGTAAAGTATATTCATAGCCTTAAACATTATTATTATTGTTAAATATGACAATGTATGGTGCTTGTGTTTATTATTCATGGCAGAAAAAGACACCGTTTCTCTTTCAGTGACAGTGAAATAAAGTCAGGCGTGATATTCTGTTAACTAAAAAATGAAAAAATCGAGTACTAAAGCCAAAGAAGTCCCATTTGTAAATGAATCAGTCATCTCTCATAAGTTTAAAAAAACAGACGTGAAGCTTTACCGAAGCTTTACGGTGGGTGAACCGTTTCTTGTTTCTCTGACAGTTTATTATTAATCATAAAACCACCATGAGACAAATTGAGTGAGTAGAAGGTGCAGTACGATTACACAACAGCTCTATTAAGTAAAAGTCTTGAGCAATAAGTGCTTTATCTTTTCAATTTAGCTTTAATTCCACAGGGGTTAAGTCTGGTTTATGTGCTTGAATAAGTACCAGTATTTGTACAAGAATCCTACCAGAGTAATAGTGTCATCGAGCAGCACTTTATACAGTAAGTGATACTACATGGGTGGGAAAAGTACGCAGAAAGTATTGAGCTGGAGCTGAGTCAGAGCTGCAGCAGAAGAAGCAAAGACACTCTCATCATATTCAATATTAAATAACTTAAGCATTTCTAATATTTTAAAACAGCCAATTTAATGGAATTGATTTCATTTATTCCACGAACTGCATGGAATTAATCAAATGTTTAATTTATTTTCCTAGTTTATATATTTTTTTCATTATTGAACTGATATTTTAGCAATCTCTGTTGCATATATTACACAAACAGAAGGTATTATGGTGCAGAAACAAGGCAACAATAACAGTGTGTGGGTATAATTAACTACAGTCTCTAATCAATGTCATCTTTTCACAGCTGATGGATAAATATAAAGTTTATTTGCCAATTGTACATTTGTTCGGATACATAGGAATTACTTAAAAGATACAATCAAGCGTAAAAAGACCTAAGATACAAGCAATAAAAAGACTAAAAAGACTTGTATTAAATATCTGAAAGTACACTTAAGGACATTACATATTTTGTTTATTTTTTAATGTCCATGAACAGAGGTTAGGTTGCGCACTTAAAGCATCTGAAGCATGTTATTTTAAAACCAGTTTAGGAAGTAAGGAAGAATATTTTATTCATAGAGCACTTTTCACAGATAAAACCACAAGGTTCTTTTCAGTTTAAGATAGAATGTCAATAAAAGCTTAAAATAAAATAAATAAAATGTCACACATACACCGGAATAAAAACAAGACAGTAGTACAGAGAAAAAGACAGTAACACAAGCCCATAAAACATGAACCCGGACGAAACGCCTAAAAAAAATTAAAATCAAATAAGAATCAAACTTCCCAACAGTTTGGGATTAGAGGCGAACTGTGACTCAGCATTTTTATTTATTTATTTATTTTTTTTAGAATATAATATAATTTACTGAAGTACAAACAAAAGATACCTGTTTCCTTTTTTTTTTCTTTTTTTTGTGCTAATTATAGGGTACACTATCCAATAATATTAACTTGAAATTCTGTATATTTAAAACAACATGTGAATATTTCGTAGCTTGCTTTCGCTTCTTACCTTGAAGGGAAACTCCATACCAACTGTGTCCAACAATAAAGACTTCACGCAGCTTTAAAAACATCACAGAAGATAGAAATCTAGTGCAATATGCAAGAAATATGAGCAGTAACACAGTCACATAGTGAAAGATCAAATGACAAAATGGTGATTGTGGAAAGTATCTATAAGGCTGTTGGCACGCGACACTGACTGATCTGTGGCCCTGCGAGCTACCCACGATTTCCCCTGTGCCAACGACCTGGCAGCAGTGTCACGCAATAGGGAGGAAAATGAGTAAAATACCACAACTGCTTATTCAAAGTGAAGGCGAGTGCTGTAGGTCTCTGACATTTGGTTTAAATCTATACACGATCTCCTCAGTCTTCTCTGCACAGGCTTGTGTTTGTAAGAATCCTCCAATTTTTGACATAAAACAAAAAAACTGCAGCATTTACAAGTTGAGGATGAGTCAGAGATTTCATTTTGAGTTTGTTTAGGATGTTTTTCAGAACACTTCCTGTAAGTTGTCACAGAAGTTGTATTATAATGTTCCAGTGTTGGACTGTTCCTATGCACTACTTGTGTATTTATTACCCCGCCTCCTGAACAGGAGGAAAGGTGGCATTGTTTTTGGTTCAGGTTGTTTCTTTGTGTTGTTTGGTTGTTAACACTCTAGCAGCAAAAATATTGGTTGAATTTGGTTTGTAGATCGGCAGTGACTCAGAGCAGACCTCATGACATTTTGAGAAAAAGAAGTCAAAGTTAAATTTTTCTTATTAATTTTCTTTTTAACCCCCCCCCATTTACTTCCAGTCCAATCCAACTTTATTTGTTAAGCACTTTAAAACAACCACAGTGGAGCAAAGTGCTGCACAGGAAAACAAATAAAAACAGAATAAAATACAAGAATAGATTTAAAAAATAAAAAATAAATAAATAAAATCTTTACTATTAAAAACAACAACAAATTAAAAAAAACAAGAATAATACGACCAAAACCAGATAAAACAATTGAATAAGAACGATACATTTAAAACATCTCACTTGGTCTCAAAAGCCAAGGACAAAAAAAAAAAGGGTTTTAAGACGGGATTTGAAAACAGACAGAGTGGAGGCCTGTCTGATATGGAGAGGGAGCTTGTTCCATAGTTTAGGAGCTGCTGCAGGAAAGGCACGGGCCCCCCTGAATTTGTGCTTAGTTTTAGGAACCCTCAGGAGCAGCTGGTCAGCTGACCTGAGGGAGCGGGGTGGAGCATAAGGCTGCAGCAGCTCACAATGTACTTATAATGGGCAACATTTCACATGTCTATAGCAGCAATACAGTTGGTTGAATTTGTACCAGATTGAGTTTATAGATTGTCAGTGACCCGAAATAGATGTAACTACATTTTGGGAAAAGTAGGTGAAAGTTACATTTTTTAATGAATTTTTTAAAATCTTTTTTCTTGTCCCATTTACTTATAATGGGCAACATTTCATATGTCTATAAAAACGTCAGATTTGCTTCAATTCACGTCAAACTTGGCACATATATAGAGGCAATTAGACATGATGACATCAGATGGATCAATGCCAAAATAAGCTGCAATACATAAGAGGGGTGGGGTTTAATGTCCCTGGTACCACTTATGTTATTTACCCATATTCAAAGGTGGCAAATGTACACGTGGGTGTAAATATTATAGTACTTCTAATAATTTAGACCAGGGGTGTCAAACTCAGTTTAGGATGGGGGCCACATTCAACCAAATTCGATTTGATGTGGGCCAGACTAATAAAATAATAACAATAATATATAACTAATGTCAACTCCAAACTTTTCTCTATGTTTTAGAGTGAAAAAAGTAAAATTACGTTCTGAAAATGTTTACATCTACAAGCTATGCTTTAAAATAATGTGGATAATATGGACAAAGTGGAAAAATAAGTGTAATTTTAAAAATATTCTGCAGATAATAGTACCATATTGTTAAAATTGCACTTCTCGTAAGACATTTCAGGTTCATATTTTTTCAGACTATTCAAGTTTTGCAGAATTATACTTTGTTTTGTCCATGAAAATGTTTTTCAGAGTTGTGAGTATTTATAGGATATTATGGTAGTATTTTAC
Source organism: Ostorhinchus rueppellii (assembly GCA_030068375.1). Classification (NCBI taxonomy): domain Eukaryota; kingdom Metazoa; phylum Chordata; class Actinopteri; order Kurtiformes; family Apogonidae; genus Ostorhinchus; species Ostorhinchus rueppellii. The sequence goes on from JAQQZY010000012.1 coordinate 16,311,339, forward strand.
CAACTTGACCCACTTGTAATTGAATTGGTCTGTATATGTCCCCTGAACTAAAATGATCATAGTTTAATTTTAGTGTTTCACAAACTCATCACAAGGGCCAGACTGGACCCTTTGGCGGGCCAGATTTGGACCCCAGGCCACATATTTGACACCCCTGATTTAGATTCTTAAGTCAAGTCTCGGTACAAAATTAAATTGTACTAAAGGACTATGAGTAAAAAGTTTTTCTACAATTCTTCTACTGCAGCTCACATCATCCATATCTGTGTTAGTTCTCATTATTGTGTTACATCCACAGTCAAGTGTCTTATCTAATCTCTTTTCTGTCATGCAGGATATACTCTGATCTATACATCACAACGTTATCTTTTCTATGTGTTACTGAACCAAAGAAACAAAACAATCCATTACAGGCTGTTTTTAAAATGAAAGTTGTAGAAAGTACTGACAACTGTATTAAAGGACAAATAAATACTCAATTACAGTATTTGTACTCACACATCTGCGCACAAGAAGGATAGAGATGGTTTCACTATATATGACCTGCATAACTTAGAATTACATATATTATTTATCTCCTAAATTGTTAAACTGACGACCCCCCCCCCCCCCCAAAAAAAAAAAAAACAAAACAAAACAAAAAAAAACAAAAACGAACAAGTGGTGCCAGGTACAATAAACCCCGCCTCTTGCCCATATTGTTGCTTATTTTGGCATTGATCCAGCTGATGTCATCATGTTTATGTGTGCGCTGATGTCAGCAGATCAATTGCCTCTGTATATGTGCCAAGTTTGAAGTGAATTGAAACAAATTTGATGTTTCCATAGACGTTTGAAATGTCGCCCATTATAAGTAAATGGGAGGGGAAAAAAAGAAATAAAAAATAAAAAAAAAATCTGAACTTTGACCTACTTTTTCCTAAAATGTAACCAAATCTATCGGGGTCACTGGCTATCTATAAACCCAGTTTGGCATGAATTCAATCAATAGTTTTGCCGCTAAAGTGTGAACAAACAAAGTGAATCAGAAACAGTACCCTTTGCCTTCCTTTTGGGGGGCGGGGTAAAATAAACAGACACCAGTAGGTCTTTTACTTGGTTCTTTTCTCTGGTTCTAGATCAGGGGTGTCAACGTCATTTTAGTTTAAGGGCCACATACTACCTAATATGGTATAAAGAGGGCCGGACCAGTGAAAAAAATGTAAATAATAGGATAAGAAGTGTCGAGTGAAAAAGACGACATCTACGAATTGTACGCAAATATAACATGAACAAATATGAACAACCTGAAAATTCTTAAGTAAAATAAGTTTTTATATTATTATATTACGCCTTACTTTATCATTTATACATGTGAATCACAACTTGGAGATCACAGTGGATCTACAAATACACAAAACATTAAATCACCTCAGAACATTATTAAAAGTTCTGCATACTTCTCTTGAGAGATTTTAGGTTATTCACTTTTTTTTTTTTTTTTTTACATAAAAGGCTCGTCTGTAAATGTAAACATTTTTGTGTAATTTTACTTTTTTTACACTAAAAGAAAGAGAAAAATGAGCAGTTTTCATTATTTACAGGTTACTGTGATAGTAACTTTAGAAATAATTTGAACATCCATGACTGTTTATATCTTCAGTGTAATTTTTGAATTCCACAAATTCATCCCAAGGGCCGGATTGAACTCTTTGGCGGACCGGATTTGGCCCCCGGGCTGCATGTTTAACACCTGTGTTCTAGATGATAAACCTTAAGTCATACATCGTTACTTACCATTGGTTATCACAAGTTGCTTTTCATTTCTATCTTATGCTCAGTTGTTTCTGTACCTATCCTTTTTTCTGCCATCAATAAGACAGGAACTAAAGTTAAACACACATTAGAAGCTCAGTCATTGATATAATTTGCACCTAAGAAATGAATGTTTTCCTGAAGTAACTACAGTTTATGTTAACCCAATGAATAAACCTGATTAATGTTCATCCGCCCCCCAACAGCAATGGACGATACCACCCCAGATTATGAAGATATTAACCTCGACGACTATATCAGCAACTCAAGTGATGACACCATCTCTGATTTCTTCAACATGTCGGACTATGGGGACTTGTGTGAGGCTGACGAGCAGGCATTCACCATTAAGATGTTCCAGACCTGTGTTTTCTGTGTGATCTTTGTCCTGGGAGTGATGGGAAATGGCCTGGTAATCGCCACCTTTTCCCTCTACCGCCGCTTTCGCCTTCGCTCCATGACTGACGTCTTCCTGTTGCACTTGGCGCTGGCTGACCTCCTCCTGCTGCTCACACTTCCACTGCAGGCCACCGACACTCACCAGGGGTGGATCTTTGAGGGTCTCCTCTGCAAAGCCACACGTGCATGCTATGCTATCAACACCTACAGCGGGTTACTGCTGCTGGCCTGCATCAGCGTTGACCGCTACATGGTGGTTGCAAGAGCCCAAGAGATGCTCAGGTTGCGCAACCAGATATTAGCAGGTGGAAAGATAGCTGCTGTTTGTGTGTGGTTTGTTGCCGTACTTCTCAGCCTTCCTGAAATCCTGTTTTCTGGAGTGTCCGTCTCGGCGATTGACAATACCACGCATTGTGTTATGAAGATAAGCGGAGGGGTCAAAATGGCCACCAATGTAGCCATTATAAGTGTCTTCTGCTTGTCTTTCATAGTTATGGTGACTTGCTACTCTTTGATTGCTAAAGTTCTGTGGAGGGGACATGGATTTCGGCGGGGTACCTTCCACCGGCAGCGTACACTGAAGTTGATGGTGGCTCTGGTGTTTGTTTTCCTGCTCTTCCAGCTGCCTTACACTGTGGTGCTGTTACACAAAATGGCAGGTCCATTTTGTGCCCTCCTTTTGGAGTACATCACCTGTACGTTAGCATACATGCGCTGTTGCCTCAACCCAATCCTTTATGCTCTGGTAGGTGTGCGCTTCCGTAATGATGTACTAAAGCTCATCCATGACACAGGCTGTCAATGCGGGCCTCAACTGGCGCCCAGAACAACCAGCTCTACCTCCATATCCCCATCCCCTCCTGGTCTCACATCGGTATCACCTTGTTCTCCGGCATCCACTGACCGAAGTTTTATCACTTTCAAGTTTTAGTTTCCACACACCATGCGATTTTTCTTGGCATGGACTGCAACCTGCTGAGTTTGTTTATTTTATGTAATGTTTTGGCCACTTGAGGGCAGTAGAGGCAGCCGTCACACCTAGTTTCATGTATGTTTATGTAAATGACAGGTGTATATAATCTCAATGTTTGAGAACCACACACACACACATGTAATATCTATATTTCTAGCTATTTATGTTTTTGGGTTTTGTTTTGTTTTTTTCTTTAACCACTTGTGTCAGTGATGATCTGGATGGCTCATTTTGGACATTGACAGCATTTAGTTGAGTTAATTAAAAAGTGACTCATAATGTATTTAGTAATATTTAAAAGAAACATGTTTTTTTCCTCTAACCCTTACCAAAGCATTTTTATTGCCTAAACCCACAAAAATAAGGATTTGAGAAAGGCAAGTAACCAAATCAACCCACTTCCCATAGAGGAACGACAATAAAACACAATAATATTTAATACAAATTACATTTAGACTATGTATTATCTCTAGTTTGGGTTGGTATTACTATTCTTTATTAGTTTCTTGTATTTTCACAATTTAGCTTTCACATTAAGTTGTGATCTGCTTTGGTCTCCACCAATTTCCAAGGAAAACATTGAAACCTTTCACTGTGTTGCCATGAAAACAATGGAACGAACACAAAAATGTAGCACAAAAGGACTGAAATTGTAGGTTAAATTATCACTCGACAATCAAATGGCTTTAATGCTATGCAAAGGTGAAGGGGAATAAATCGCAAATGTCCTTTTTGATAGGTTAATGCAGCTTTAAATGTACTTCCCACGTGTCCGTCCGCTTAAAACTGACAATAAATGTCGACTTATGTGATAATCACTGCTCCGGAGTTTCACCAATGGATCCAAAACACAGTCACATGCAGTATTTGGTAAGACTTCATTATTTTAGTCAGGAGTTGTTGTTGTTCAAGAATCAGGTGACAAAAAGCAGATGTTCAGCACTCACTGTGGTGTGTGATATGGCTGACAGGCTTTTGTAAAGATAACCACAACCTCATATGTTGTCATCAAACTGACACGATCCGGGTTTTACCCCAGGGAAGTGAAATTGTTCTGTCACAGAGAGTTAAGATTTGGCCTTGTGAAATTAGCATGCTGGCTACTGGTGAGTCACATTTAGTGCCTTTGCTTAAGTTACGAGGCAGTTTACACATAGTACAGATATCTAAATTATTCATAGATAAGGTTTAAATAGCATGTATTCATTTCATGTATTTGGTTATGTTTGTACATGTACCTACTGCTTTTTTCACCTTTTCATCCATTATCATTATTATTATTATTATTATTATTATTATTATTATTATTATTATTATTATTATTATTATCATTATCATTATCATTAT
>JAQQZY010000012.1:16315951-16327969 GCA_030068375.1 Ostorhinchus rueppellii
CTATCTGCGCCCATGCATATGTAACAGTTCAGGGTTAAGAACCTGGGCTAGAAAATGAAACTACAGTGGAAGTCGACATTTATCCGTGTTATTTGGAACCTCTAATACAGGCGTGTCAGGCTCATTTTCTTTCAGGGGCCACATTCAGCCTAATTTGATCTCAAGGGGGCCAGACCAGTAAAATAATAACATAACTCAACCGAAAGAAACTGAAATTTCTTAAGAAAAATAAGTGCAATTTTAACAATATTATGCTCCAACTTATTCAATATTATAAAAGCCAAATTGGAGACCTTGGGGCTGACCCAGGACACGCTGGAGGGATTATATCTCTCAGCTGGCCTGGGAATGTCTCAGGATCCCCCCGGAAGAGCTGATGGAAGTAGCTGGGGAGAGGGCTTTCTGGGCCTCATTGCTGAAGCTGCTGCCCCCACGACCCAGACCCGGATAAGCGGAAGACAATGAGTACAATAAAAGCCAAATTGCGTGTGTGTGTGTGTGTGTGTGTGTGTGTGTGTGTGTGTGTGTGTGTGTGTGATTCACATAAAGTCTGGAAAGAGCTGCGAATTAATCCCCTGGGCCGGAACTTTTGGTGGGCTGGTTTTGGCCCACAGGTCACATGTTTGACACCATTGCACTAATATATGGTCTTGAGGTCCAACATTTGTTGTCTACAGTTTCATTAACAGGTCTATAATACAGCTTCCTCGCTGACAATGTCTCAGTTTTGGGGTTTCGGTTTATTTGAGTAACCACATTTTTTCAACTGGACTGTAGTTGTAATGTTATAGTTTCACTAATAAAACCATAAAACGACGTTGTTATGCAAAGTTTGATGAAGACAGCAGTTCAGAAATCAAGGGATTATATAGAGAGTCCTGCCTATTCCACTTGTACACCATGAGATCTTGTTTCAGAAAAGAAAAAGTGTACAACAGTCAATAATGAGAGACAAATAATTCTGGTCCTCTTTGAATTATCCCACATATGATATTTGTCAAGATAATTTTACAAGTCAAGAAAATTGCAGTTTGTTGTAAAACTGTTGTGTAATAACCACACTTGTCAAATTTGTCAATATAAATACTACATACCAGTGTCATGGAAGTGGAGTCATCAGTTCTTTATTCACTATCTTCTCTGAGTCGCTGGAAATGTGTCTGCAACTTCAACATGACCAGAGTTGTGGTGTTTTTTGCCTCTTATTTAGTTTTGCTCTTCAATGAAAAAGTTCGGTTGATGTTCCAAGGTAATGGCAGTTTTGGTTTTGGTGACACGTATGTCGAGATATGTAGTTCACAGATGTTTCTTGTACTATCTTTACCAGAAACTGTGACTTTATTGGCTCATGATGTTATTTTTTAACCCATAAAGACTCTGTTACTTTTCTGGCAGTTGTCAAATGATTTTTTCTCTTTATTTAACCTTTTCATTAGTGATTCATCACCATTTATTATAATGGTATCCTATGTATTTTGCTTTTTTTTCAGTAAATCACATATTTAATTTCCTATATTTAATTTCAATGAAAACTTATGGTAAACTCAAAGATTGTTATTAGGGCTGCACAATATTGGCAAAACTTGTGATATATGTACAGCATTGCGATATTTCTCATTTACCTAAAGAAATACCAATTTCACCTACAAAAAAAGTGTTCCTTAACAATGTTAAAATGAGCCTATTATTTGTATGCTGACTCATTTATTAATAATTTCAGACAAAATACTGAACTACTACAATCAGTTCCACAATTGTGTCCAAAATCCTGCTGATGCTGCTACCACAGACCTTCAGACACAAACACAGTCAAATATTTAGTCATTTTATTCACATAGAACAATGTATAAATGACATGGATGGATTTGATAAGAACAAATGTGCCAGAGTACCACCATGGAAGAGCTGGAACTAAACTATATTCCATTGCATATAAAATAAAATATTTAAGTATAACTGTTCAGACCCTGTCCAAAGTTGTGCTCTGAAAATATTCACATCTTTTCAACATTAATAACATGTAAACTTGATTTCAACAAGCAGCAGTACCATTATTGCAGTTATTTTTGCTAGAAAAACTAGCATGTTAGAGTGATAGAGAAAAGCACTCTGGTACCCCACGGTGTGGAAAACAGAAAGTTCATACAAATAAAATAAGATATGATAAATTATTGTACACCTTTGTGATATGAATATTGCACACTCCGTTATCACGATAACAATAGTTTTGCGATATATTGTGCAGCCCTAATTATTATATCAAAACAGAAAAAAATTTAAGAAAAAGCAACTTGTGTGTGTGTCTGTCTAGGGAGTCACACAATATCCTGAAAGAACCGACTGTTACAGTTTATCACACTAACTGTATGTATTTTTGGTCAAGGAAGAGAGGAGGGAAAACGGCAAGTGGATTGGACCAATATTTTGGGAGGTATTAGTAATTTTGGAAAACAATAGCCACACAATCACGTTGCTATGGCCAAAATCCTCTGGCGGTGACTGCTGGATGAATGCAGTACAGCATGCACGAATACACAACAGCATAAAAATTACCACATCCAAAACCCGTGGATCCCCACATGTCCACATGCTAGTTTGTGTGATATTTTGATAGACTTTTTTTGCACTAAGTGTTTTTGCTGCTAAACAGAACAGAGCTGCTAAACTGGTTTTCATTGTACCTGTAACAGTGACAAAGATCTATTCTATTCTATTCTATTCTATTCTATTCTATTCTATTCTATTCTATTCTATTCTATTCTATTCGATTCGATTCTATTCGATTCTATTCGATTCTATTCTATTGCATTCATATAAATCCATTAAGATGAATATGTTCAGTATTTCTTCTGAAATCCTCTCCCTCTGCCCTGTGATGATACTTTTAGCTAATGTTGGAATATTTCAAAGTATAAATGCTACATATAGCTCCTTTAATGGTGTTTCCTAAAATCAGCAACTCAATCTTTTAAAAATCAACGTCACTGTTAATTCCTGAGTATTCCAGGTCTGAAACGGGGAAGCTGAAGAGTCCTGTGGTATTTTCTATTTCTGACCACTAGATGTCAGCCTAATGCAGATGTACTGTTGTTCAGTCTGTATATGATGGCCTAATGTGTATTTTTTAAGTACACAACTTGGTTAGCACTTACATAATGAGATATTTTACTTTAAAAAAAAGAGAACCAGTACAATACACTTATTTCTGGCATCCATATGAACTGACACTCAGCTTAAATAGTGACAAAACTCAGTATAAGTGACATAAAAATATATAAATGAGAAAGTATAACTGTTTTAAAGGTAGATTTTAAGTGTGTTTTAATTTCTAGTCATTTAGAGGACAATCAAAAATGAATCAGTCATTAAAAATATATATATATAAAGGCATTGAAATGTGATTAAACCAAAATTCATAATAACGACAGTAGCATATTAAGGGAAGCCTCATATATTTTATGAAGTTTCCTTTGGTAAAGGAAATTTGTTTTAGCACCAAAAGGCAGCCAGACTACCATTCTGCTATCAGGATGCTGGACAAGACAAGTTAAAAAAAAAAAAAAAAAAAAAGTATAACTCTATGGCAGGGGCATCAAACATGCGGCCTGGGGGCCAAAACCGGCCCACTGAAGGGTCCAACGCGGCCCGTGGGAAGAATTTGTGAATGAACTCTTTTTAGTTCAAGAGCCAGATACAGACCGATGTGATCTCAAGTAAAAAAATAACAACATAACAATCTATAAATAATCACACATATAAGTACACATTTTCTTTTTGGTCTAATGTGAAAAAAATAACATTGCACTATGAAAATATTTACATTTAAAACAATCCTTTAACAATAAAATATGAATAACTGGAAATGTCTAAAGAAAATCGTGTGTACTTTTAACACTATTCTGCCTGTTACTAAATGGTTTGTGCGTTTGTAGATCCACTGACATCTGTGAGTTTTGTTAATAATAAGCTGAGATCTACTTATTTTCTGTAACAGCTACTAAAATTTAACAATATTCTGCTTGTTACCAAATGATTGTGTAACAGAAATGTATAAATGATAAACTGAAGCATCATTTTTCTGACAAAATTAAGGTTATTCACATCTTTTCTTGAGATAGGATAGTTTATAAAGGCAAATATTTCTTGCGCTAAAAGAAAGAGGAAACCCCTCGATATCCCTGTGGCTTAAGGACATGATGTTTTTTCTAAAACTTGAAAAAATTAAATATACAGTAAGAGGATGTAATGAAAAGTTTTACCAGAAATAACAATGTTTTATAAATTATTTGACAAAACTAAAGGTGTTGCCCAACTAAATGTGCCGGTCTGTGCCTTGTGTATTATTGTTATTATTTGTTTTTTTTGTGTGTGTTTAGTTTTTGTTTGTTTGATTTATTTTGTTGTTGTTGTTCTTGGAAGGGAAAAAAAAAAACCCCAAAAACTTCCTATTTAAGTACTTGACGATGATTCATTAGAAATTATATTGTCAGTATTTAATAAGTATATACTAATCTATACACATAAATGAGTGTACTGTATGTGTGCTTCATTGTAATTGTAATTTGTGTGATGGATCTTAATAAAAAATACCTGGAAAAAAAAAAAGAAAAGAAAGAGGAAACGTTGTCATTTACAGGGTATTATGTTGTTATTTTACTGGTCCGGCTCACTCAACATCAAATTGGCCCCTGAACCCCTGCTCTACGGTACCTAGCACTGCCGATCCAGACAGTAATATAAACAGGTTTTACAGTGCAGGTAGATGCTCAGTTTGTCCGGTGTGGAAGGCGATCCTAGATCTGCAGTGTCAGATAACAGAGGCGGTCGTCCCATTTAGGTTTATTCTAATTTAAAGTAAAGCAAATGAGCAAAGTTCCTCCACTGAATGTGTCATGCTTCATTACCTGGCATCTGCTTTATATCGTCCCTATGTGCTGCTGACCAGGTGTGGCCAGACATAAAGGTATCATCGTGACACTCGTTATTTATTAACAGCCTCTTCCACCTTCCAGTAACACTCTAGTCACTGTGGAGCCAATAACCTCCTTACCAGCACAGGCGTCTTTTAGTAAAACCTTACATCATTCCCGCACTGCAACTTATGACTCTGATTAAGCGTATGATCCTCTTTTACAATTAGTGCTTTGCGTTCCAATCGCGGTTTGTTTGGATGCAGGGTATTATGAGTTTTTGGTGACGTAATAACCTGGTATGAATAAGGCTTTGATCGCAGAGGGATCTGGTTATGTGAGCTGCCAAGGTTTTACTGTTTGTTGTCTCTGCAAAGGCAAATGAGCCTGCGACAGAATGTGCAACACTTACTGCTGCTTTCATTTCACTGTGAAACGCACTCAACTATTGGTCCTGCTATTTCATATCTGACCGACAGAAAACTCCTTCACTACTAATATTCTATTCTTACTGACACATTTACATAATTAACCCATAAAGGCCCAAACAGCAACTGGTAACCATGTGTATCTGAATCTGTTGCACTTTGAGATTTTAACCGAAATGTAAAGTGCATGACAAATAAAATCTATTATTATTATTATTATTATTATTATTATTATTATTATTAATAAAGTCATCTACTGCTCTAAAATGTTTGATACCTGCTGTTGCACTAATCCTATCGATAATCGGTATAAAATGCAGTTTGTCTTTTCATGGTCATCAGGTATGATCCTCTACAACAGGGGTGTCAAACATGCGGCCTGGGGGCCAAATCCAGACCGCCAAAGGGTCCAGTCTGGCCCTTGTGATGACTTTGTAAAATATGAAAATTAAACTAAGATATTAACAATCACTTTAGTTCAGGGGTCACATACAGACTAATTCAATTTCAAGTAGGTCAAACTGGTAAAATAATAATAATACCATAATATCCAATAAATACTCACAACTCTTTCAATATTTCATGTATTTACAGTAAAGCAAAGTATAATTTCGTAGAACATGAATAATCTGAGGAAATATAAACAACCTGAAATGTCTTAAGAGGAGTGCATTTTAAACAATATTATTATCTGTTATTGAATGTTTTGTATATTTGTAGATCCACTGTGGTCTGTAAGTGATAATGTACATGTGTAAATGATAAACTGAAGCAGAATATTGTTAAATTTGCACTTATTTTTTCAGTTTGTCCATATTATTCACATTGTTTTAAAGCACAGTTTTTAGATGTAAAGGTTTTCATAACATAATTTTACTTTTTTCACCCTAAAACACAGAGAAAAGTTTGGAGTTGACATTATTTATGTTATTATTTTACTAGTCCGACCCACTTCAGATCAAAGTTGGTTGAGTATGGCCCCTGAACTAAAATGAGTTTGACACCCCTGTTCTATAATATTAATTCACCAGTAAGATCCATGGAGTTGGTTTAATGACAGTGGATGGACACCCTTGTTTTTACATTCAGTTATTAATATTTTTGCAAAAAAATTCCCTTTTTCAGTTTTCTCTGATTCTGATATAATAACCCTGTAGCACCCTATAATGTAATAATTAACAAAAAATGTAATAACGCCTGAAAATGTAATAAAATTTGCACTTAACTTGATCGAAAATATAATAAAACCTAAAATAATGTAATAACTTCACCAATAATGTAATAAAATATCCTGACTGATGTTATAATATCTGCGCTTTAACCCAGTAGTCATTCTGTTGTTTCAAATCCAGTGTATTTAACAGTCTTAGATTCTCAAATCACAAAATGTAGAACTTTGGACTGAAAATGAACATATATATTCGATTATCTGTCAAGTTTTACATTATCAGTTTAAAAGAAAAGAAAAAAAATCCACCTAAAAATGTAAAAAAGGTATTACATTATCAGTAAAAATATTACTACAATATCAGTCAGGATATTTTATTACAGTATTGGTTGATTGAGTTAAGTGCAAATTTGATTACATTTTCAATAAATTATTACATTATAGTGTGCTGCAAACCTTAAACTTAAAATAGAGCTTTTATGAACATCTACATGAACAGTGAATTAAATACAGGAAAATACATGAAAAAACAAAAAACAGAGGACAATATTACAATAAATGGTAATAAATAATTTAAGAAAGGTGGACTCATGTGGGAACGAACAGGTTTTTATGGGTTAATAGAATAATATATAATTAAAGTTTTTAACATGTGTATTAAATATAGAATACCGCCATTATCATAGTCTTCTGTTCAGTTATTACTTCCTGTTTGTCTAGTTTTACCTCCTCCGCTCCTCCACCTGTACATGGTGGCATTAGGACCCAGAAGGCTCCGGTCTCTGTGCTATCCTCTCTTGCTTTGGAGCACTAATGCCACTGCTGCCTTCTCTGTGTGTGTGTGTGTCCCTGTTTCGGATAGACAGAGTTGCTGCCTGCTGGATCTCTGCTTTTTTTTTTTTTTTTTTTTTTTTTTTTCCCTGTCGCTACCTTTTCCTCTGGATATGGAGATTAAACACCCAGTGACTCCCAGCATCCAACGCAGATATCAGCAGATGGAAGACTTCTATAGGCTTCATGCAAGCTTGACAAAGTCTCCTTACCTAAGACCACTGCAGCTTTTGGAGTAGGGGCTTTTTTTTTGTTATAGAGCCCCCCCCCTCCCTCTTAATCTCGCAGAAGAAAGATATATGTGATAGGTTTAATGCTCAGTGCTCTCTGCTTATTACAGCCTTGTCTTGTGCAGCAGCTTTAGGCTCTGAAATCTGTCTCCTCCCCTTTTCTCTTTCACTCATTCAGCTGTCACTCTGTCTGTCACTCGGCCTCTGAGGATATCCCTTTCCCTCTTTCTAGGGTTTCATAAAGCATCGGGATCTATGTGAGGCCTGGCTCTTTCAAAGACTGGGGTGAACTTCATCCTGCTGTTGTTTGAGAAAATGGATGACTGACATATGCGACTTTAAAATGAACCAACCGACTGGGGTCATGGAAGTAAATAAAGGTCACAGGCCAGTGCTGTGCAGAGCCTTACACTCTGTAACGTTGAAGAAGTAGTCAGGATTTGACCACAGCTTTTTTTTTTTTTTTTTTTGTGGCTAAGGTTGATTTTCAGACTTTTACTTTGTGTGTGAGCATTGTTTTGGATCGGATACACAGTCATGGGCAATGCAGCAGGAGGCTTGGAGCTACCTCAGGGGAAGGATGGTAAGACACCGTCGGCCCCCCCGGGCTCTACCGGCCCCCAGAAACAATCAACAGGAGTCAAGCTCCCCATCCCACCTGAGGATGAACTAGAGGAGCGCTTCAGTGCTTTACTGGTAAGTTGTAATGGGAACAAGTTTGTGCAGCATCTTAAGCAGCATGTTTACTTTGAAAAAGACACACAGAAGCTAAAACAATACAAAGAAACAAAAGAATTTAGAATATGTTGGAAATGCGCACGTCCTCAGGAAAGGCTTATCACAGTGCAAGGTACACAATGCCACTATGGAAAGATACATAAGAGGTCCTTTATACTAGGGCTTACTGCAGCATTATGCTCACTCTGTGGACCGGAGAAAGAAGAATTATGACTCAAGTCTGCTTTGTTTACATACTTTTTATTGCATTTTGTCAAAGTTGATAAAGAGAAACACTCACTGGTAAAACATTTTAGTGGAATGCAACACATTCCACTGGAATGACCCTGACGACAAAATAAAGCCCAGCGTTCCTGCGGCACTTCATTTATGTTTGCTAGTGGTGGGCGGATCATTACTAAGTATTGATACTATCGATACCACATTGGTATCAGTATTGCGTCGATATTTGCGCTATGGAATCGATACTCAAGTTTCAGTTTCTCTCCTCTACGTTCAGATACATATTGGAAGGGTTTTTTTAAAATAGCCTAACTCAAACCGAACGAAACCGTCAAGTGAAAAAGTAATTGTTTAATTTAAAATATTTCTCAGTTTTCTAATATTTTCATAAGGTCGTAAATAAAAAGTATTTTTATTTGTCTGTCATCTTTGTCCTGTTTTTTACTGTGGTCGTTATGGAAACTAATTAAGAGAAAAATCACGAAATCACTTAATTATGGAAATGATCATTTCTTTAGGCCTATTTTCATTAAATTTGGATATTTATGGTGCATAGCCCACACTTAATGATCATGCATTGTTGTACATGAAAAAGTAAATAAGCTGTAAATGAAAAGTATCTGTATCGGTATCGGCAATACTAGCCTTGTATTTACTTGGGATCGAATCGATACCAAATTTTGCAGTATCACTAATGTTTGCATTGTGATTCAAGTTAATTTACAATTTCTGGTCCAATCCCAGTTTTAGGTCTTTTTCTTTCTTTTATTTTTAATAGTCCAATTTTTCATCAACATGTCGCACATTAATAAATCAAGTAATAATTATTGCAACAAATGGATTGACCCCTGCAACCCTCCAAAATATTAACTAATTACAGAAGATTAAGGCAGAATCAAGTGTTCATTGTTACTGTTTACAAACAACAGTTGGATCCTGGTTTAGTGAGTGGAAGGCAGGTTTCATACCTCACACGTTCCATAAATAGTTGGGTTTATTTAGTTATTTTGGCACGAGACGAAGCCTGGACAGAAGTATCTCCTCCAATGGGTGCAATTTTTTTTTTTTTTTATAGCATGTGGCTTTTCTGTTTCATATTTTGCTATAATTCTGTCACATTTTATTCTGTTCTACTCTATTGGTTTATTTGATGAGGACATATTGCATATTAATGAACACTCAGTACATTCATTCATTCATTCATCTTCTATACCCGCTTTATCCTCACTAGGGTCACGGGGGTCACATGGAGCCTATCCCAGCTACTTAGGACACTCAGTACAAATTAAAAAATAAATAAATAAAATTTCCATCCGTAGTCCTCAACATTTAAAGACAGACTAAACATACAAATAAGTCAATACAGTGTATACAACACAACAATATATACAAGTGTACGTCATACAATATATTATTAATGCAATAAATACAGTATAAAACTGGCAGGATGAATAACCAGGCCATTGAGATGGAAATGAAAGGCTGATCAGACATCCCAGGTTTGATTAGATTTGAGCCTTTATTTATTTATTTTTTTAGCTCTTTTTTAACCCATGAAAACCTAAACATCCAAATCACATCAACTGATCTAAACTGTTGATCCATTTATCCTATCAATACATGTAAATAATTAGCGTAAAATACAGTTTGTCACCATTTCACAATCATCAGTTATGACCCATTTGGACGTTCAGAGGCTCCGAAGTGAACATAGAAACACCGTCATCTTCTACAACATTGATTCACCAGTAAAATCAGTGAAGTTGGATCAATAACAATGGATGTAGAGACACTTGGTTTATGTTCAATGAATGATAGATTTGACTGAAAAAGTCACCTTTTCTTCAGTTTTTTGCTGTTTTGACACAATAACCATTGAATCTACTCTGAGCTTTTATGAACACCTACATGATCAGTAAATTAAAAATAGGAAAAGAGATCATTTTCACTGGAAAAAAAAAAAGCAAGGATAATATTATAATAAATGGTGATAAATCAGTTAGGAAACATTAAATAGAGACACAAATTCATTTACAGGGTTCCCCCCAGAAATTTATAGTATCCCGGCGGCAGGGGGTAGGGGGTGCTGGAAGAAAGTCTCGCGCTAAAACCTCGCAATAGATGCAACTCCGCGAGATTTCACAAGAAAAACTACATGGAAACTGGAAAATGGAGCTTGTCCCCGCAAACCCGACAGATTTTGGTAGATTTTTGCAAAATTATCATGGGAAAATAGGAAAAATTTGAAACTGAGTATGGAGGTGCTAAGCTAGTAGTACCCTGGCGCAGCACCGCTGTTCCATCGTCTAGGGAGAACCCTACATTTAGGAACTGCCTCAAAAGTCACACTGGGATTTTATGGGTTAAATGTCAAAAAAAGTGGAGATTTCTCGAATAGTCGTTAGGAGACTATTCCAGCTCTTATTCTGACAATTTTTCCAAAGTAATGTGAACCTTGTCTTAATACAGTAGCTCTTGGGATTTCTCCTTAGGTTTGTTTTTTAATGTTGTTCAGCTTCTTCTACTGCGAAATCATTTGTAGTTTTCAGAGTTTGCAAAGTCGCTTCCTCAACACCAACCACCACCGCCGCCACGTTGCCTGCTTTTAACACCCCTCAGAGTCGAAGTCGCGGTGACAGAATCATTAAATCTAATGGTTCCTACATTCCTGAACTGTAATTAGATTTTTACTCCATTGCTTTCTTCACTGAGCTGTTCCTTGTATTCACTTTGGCAACTACGTGGGCAGTCGTACGTTGAAGACATGCCTACGCGGTGACAGCTAGAAAAAAATACACCCGAAAACAAGCCAGTGACAGATTTGAGCCTGACAATGCAGCTATGTTCAGTATGTGGCCGGACGACTTCCAGTGTGATTAACTGCATTCCGTCTCCTTTTCTGAGTGTTATCACTGATGTCTGTGAGGTACATAATAATATGTGACGGCATGTTGGGCTGATCTGTGTTGGCGACGGTAACAAACATAAACAGGCCTGAGGCTTATTATCAGCAAGCATCATTACAGACGAAAAACTCCAGCTCCTCACCCTGCTGAAGGAAATGGTAATCATGAAGGCTCTGAGAGATGCATTTTCTCTGCAATGAGAAAAAAATCAATGTGTGTTTGAATAAAACAGTCCATAGGAAACGTTTCAAGGAGAGTTTGTGGACATATACATACACTGGACCTTAAAAAACCACAATATGTCTATGTCTAAAAAAACAAACTTGAATTATCTGGTTTAAGTGGAAGTCATGTTCTGTTATTTCCATGATATAAAGTGTGCGTTGGAGCTTCTGATCACAGATGGATTGGTTTATAATTTTAAAGAAAGCACAGAATAATACGCTTTACATGGAATATTTGCATGTTATTTTGCCTGCTTTTGTCTTTGTATTGATTTGAATGGATTTGTGTGTGTGTGTGTGTGTGTGTGTGTGAGTGTGTGTGTGTGTGTGTGTGTGTGTGTGTGTGTGTGTGTGTGTGTGT
>JAQQZY010000012.1:16390087-16402522 GCA_030068375.1 Ostorhinchus rueppellii
TCAAGACAGATATTTTCATCACATTCGATGTAACATAAGCAACATGACACTTATTCATTTGTCCTTTATTTTCCTGCTCAGTCCAGAGTCCTGCACAGGTTCAGGTACCGGCGGGTGAACCGCAAATTCGAATGAAATGGATGAAACATTTAGTGCGGTGTCGGATACGGGTTCGGGTCCAAGTTGCGGTTTACATTAGGCTACAAAACGTCATGTGCCAACAAACTCTGTGTTAAGCAACGTTTTCATTTGGCTCTGCCTTCAACTGTAGTTGCACATGTCACTGTTGTCATGGCAATAAACGTTTGTATTTAATTTTGGCTATCAGACTGATTTTCATTCCGGTTCGGTTCAGATATCGGGTTTATTTATAACGGGTCGGTTCGGGTGCGGAATTTTATTTTAATTCTGTCATAAAATGGGTCGGATGTTGGTTTAAATATGACGGTACAGGCGGTTACGGTTTGTTAAAATCAGAACCGTGCAGGACTCCGGCTAAGTCTGGACTTTAAATGAATATTAAAACCTGAACTTGGAACCTCCTGTGATAAACCCACGTCCTTCAGCAAACAGACATGAAAGCTCCAGTATGTGTTGGACAAACTCTGACTCTGATGGATATTATTCTTGTGTTTTAAACAGTAGCTGAATGTCGTCACTGTTTCCAGACGTTTAGCCGACAGACCTCCATAAGCTGGTGATACGGCAGCGGCTGCTTATCTCTCAGCTGGGTTCTTCGTCCCTCAGTGACCATAAATCAATTATTGCAGCTTTAACCCAAGTTAAACAAACTCGAAAAAAACAACAGCTCATGGTGGGAGCGTTGACACAGGAAGCCGAGGGTCACACTTCCCATAATAAGTCTCACTCTCCCTCTGAGGAGCTGCCTTCGACTTGGATCACCTTTAGCCTTGGGCTTAATCTCCCAGAGGTAAACAAAGGAGCACTTTAACACTCATTAGTGTCCACTGCCACAGTGATCCAAGCCTCTGTTAATTAAGGAGCCACTGTTTGTACGACGCTGTCACAATATTCTGTTCACACGCCCTGATTTGACACCCTTGTGCATAATTTATATAATGTTTTAAAACACTTTTATAAATGATGTGGTTATTTTCATCTGTTCACTTGTGCACTGGTATTTAATGACTGGTGATCCATGATGACACACGTTTTAGCCTTTCATTCCAGATGTTTACTCAACCACAACATTTCATGAATTATAGAGATCTTATTTACGATCATTCACTCTACTTGCTCTATTTTATTCCATTATTTTTGCTAAAGCAAAAGCAAAACTCCTCTCCAGGAATCATTAAACTTTCATCCAACCTTAATGAATATTGCCCGACCTCATCACATCAGAGTTCACATCTAATTGAATGCATATTTAGTTTGTTTTAGGAGCTGCCAGGTCTCGCTAATGTGACATTAAACGTCTGCAGGGAGGGTTTTTAAGTCAACGTGATTAAACCCCGTGCACTCAGTATTAAATGACGGTGCATTCATGATTTATTAAAGGTGGTTAGAAAGCATCGCTGCCTTCATGCGTCAAACCCACAGGCTGAAAAATCCTTTCATTTCAACTGTTGTAGCTAATTTTAACCCGGCTCTTCAAATCTAGGGCCTTCATGTGAAGTGCAGATGTTCTTTATACCAGCGGTTCTCAGCTGGTTTGTCTTCAGGACCCACTTAACACCCTTCAACAAGCCATGACCCAAAGTGATAACAGTTCAACTTCTCAAATGAAATGCATTTCATAAAAAGATGGTGTGATTTGAACGCAGAATATCACAGTATGAAATCACAGAAGATTAACGATAAACCAAACCGACCAGCAGACGGTGGAGCTAAATATGGAACTATTCCCTTCGACTCTAAATTAGCGTTTTAAAGCAGCGTTCGACTTTCATCACAAATTGTTTTTCAAATGTGTAAAACCCCAGTGACAGCTTCACTATCACTAATCCATTAGTCTTTCTGCGTTTACACACCTGAATCATTTCCCTCACGGTGAACAACTTCCACCATGACTCCATCATAAACACAGTCCGCTTGTTTACATAAACCGAAATGTCACTCGGAACTTTTCAAAAAATTTTGTCGCAAAGTGCATTGTGGGAAGCGAATGTGGTTTCTCACGGATTTGGCACAAAAGTGACTCAGATCGCTACAACATAAAATATTCCAGCCCACCAGGGTTGTTTTAAAGAATGAGTCTAGTCGGTGGATGGAAGTAAAGGCGGCATTTGGGTTCAGGACTCATGAAGAGACAGCGAAGGGGCTGCTGTGTTGAATTCCCATTCCCACAATGCACTTCACGGCAACATTTCTGAAAAGGCCTGAGTGACGCTTCGGGTTGTATTACATAAACAAGTGGACTGTGTTTATGATGCATCCGTGTATCATTCGTTCATTCATTTTACAATTTAAAGCCAAAAAACCCCCAAAATTCCTTTGTTTGTTTTTCATTTTCAAACCTAGAATGAAAAACAGATAATTTGTTTTTCCATTTCCTGATTTTGTGCTTGAAAAATGAAATTGAAAAATAGAAAAAATAATATAATAGCGGATAACAGCTGTTTCATCATCTTTGCTATTTTCAATATAGTTCAGTTTTCTGACCCGGAAGTAGTCCATGACCTTAACGCCCCTTTACTACGGCAGAGGATGGACTCATGCTAATCGTTACAGGTTGTAGCAACAAAAATGGACATTTCTGTGCTTCTCAGTGGAAGTAAGTGCGCTACCCTGAAACCACAAGACATGAGCACAGAGAAAAGATCTGTAAGATTTTTGTTTTAGTTTTTAGTTTATTTCTTTTATATGGAGGCGTATTGCATTCACACAAAATAATAATTTTGGCTCTTTTTTTCTGAATTATTTTTTTTTATTCATTCATTCATTTACAATTACAAAAATGATAAACACTCGATGAGGATTACATACATACAGCATGTCTCACCGTTATCCGTTTTTTCCATGTTTCATTTGAGCACAAAATCGGAAAATGGAAAAATTAATCTGAAACGTTATCCGTTTTTCATTCTAGTTTTGAAAATGAAAAACAAATGTATTTCGGTTTTAAATTGAAAAACAAATGAACGGATGATACACGGATTATGATGGAGTCATATTCAAAGCAGTTCACTGTGAGGGAAGTGATTCAGGTGTGTCAGCGCAGACAGACTGATGGTTAGTGATCATTAGGCGTTCACAGGAGTTTTACACATTTGAAAAAAAATGTGTGACAAAAGTCCGACACTGCTTTAACAAAAACTAACACAGTGCACTCAGTCACTTCTACCAGAATAAAACACACTGAGGTTTTTGTCCTGGATGTAGATAAAACCAAATCAGATGGAGTCGGTTTCTTACCTGACTTTCCCCATGATGCAGTGAAATATCTGGTGTAAACTGCATCACAGATCATTACTGCCACCTGCTGTTGGGGAGTGGGAATGGGCGGGGCTTTAAAACGGGCCTTAAAAAAAGCACAGGATTGATGTCTTTACATTATTTTTGTCCAGACAGAGGCCTGCGACCCACTGAAAAGGGGTTTGTGACCCACTTTAGGGCCGCAACCCACCATTTGAGGATCTCTGCTTGGTTCGATACCTACCGCTTCATGGTGCATTTCCACACACACTCAGACCACAACAGACGACGCACTTACAACTGTCATGTATAAGAGGGTCACTTTTATTGTCACAAAAACACAACAGGAACGTACAAAAGCAGCAACCTTTGTATGGTTGATTTTTCTCACACGAAGCAGCAACTTTACCCTCCATACACAAAGTTGCGTGGTGTTTTGCACTGTAAGTTGGTCTTTAGTATACTGATTTCGTAGTAGGTTATCATTCTTCTTCACAATTCACAAACAACAATTATCCCACACGGCAAGCATCACTCTCAGACTCCAGGAACAGTAGTTGATATACAATATCATTCAAATATCTTTCTCTATAATTGTAATAATCTTTTTTTTTCTCCTTTTTTCTGACAGTAAAAGGGGCCTTACCCACCCATTTAAACATAATACAAAATCTATGTTACTGTACAATTTCTGTTTACTCTATCATACACTCACAAGTATACACAGAATTATTGACAAGAAAATGAGACCTCTGTTGACCCAGCGTGCAGATTTCCAGGAATGTATACAGTATGCATGCCATCTTGGATTATTTTTTGCCTAAAAAAATTCACATAAAATTTGTATAATACTATTTGGGTCTATATACATGATTTCTGAACATCCACAAATGGTTTGAACGATCACACATTCATCAAGAAACCATCAATACAATTTAAACTGTATAGTCTGTATAGTGTACATACACTATGGGTTATAATAGAGGAAAACAGCTACAAAATGGGGTGTTTTATCAGTGAGGTGATCGTTTTTGAGGAAGGAGGGTATGTGCTTTAATAAATGTGGCGGTACTACTTCTGTCCGTACATCGCAACCATCTGGAGTACCTCCCACTCGTCCGCTGCTAACTGGTCTCTGTGATTTCTATAACATATGATCATGGTTAGCAGAAAAAATAAAAAATCTTTCAAACAGAAAAATAATAATTTACAGAATAAACGTGTTACATGCTTATGAATCCTCTTGTTTGTTTGTTTTTTCCAAGTATAAAAATACAAAAAAAGCTTGATTATATAAAACATAGATGAGACTTTATTTTTTACATGTTAATAAAGCGATCTCTTCAAACAAAAACTAAATGGTCATATAATATACATACAATATATCTGAGAAGTGATTTTAGGTTATACTTTATATTTCTATTTCCGTGCTTTTAATGCTGTTTGAGAGTCTATTAATACATTCCATAAATGTATTCACTATATATTGAAACATCATTTTATGATTAAATTTTTGCCAGTGTTATGATCACACACTCGCAGATTCAGATTTCCCTCCGGCAAAACGTCAAACAGCACATAGAGCGTGTGCAGGATTATTTATCTTCTCGTTTTACATTTGCTTCGACCAACAAGTTTCAGTGTTCGCCCTTTCATCCCGGCTCTTTGTCGAGCCTATTTTCCCAGCCAAATCTAGGGTTTTCGTTACTGTAGATCGTCTGCACAAAAATCCGGGGTCAACCCTACGTTACATTTGTAATCAAATGATTGTTAGATATGATGGATGATGGATTTGCAGCACAGATGTTAAAAGTGAAATCCCCGCACTGCTTTTTACTGCAGGTCCAGAGCAAACAGATACAACCAATAAAATTGATCCCAAACATTTCAGTCTGTACTTAATGTAAAACAGAGCTACGTCTCATGGGGCAGTAAATGAATCATTGGTTCGTAAGAGGATTCTATTTGGCTCTACTGTCGTAATTTGGTGACCTCTAGCTGATGGTCAGATGATTAAATTAGTTCAACTCAACAAATTACAAAATCTCTTAACTAGGATTTTGGAGTCCAAAACCAGAATGATCCGAGTACTCACTCCTCACGTATTTAGTCCAGCTGAGACCTGAGAGACCTGAGAAGCAGACAGAGAATGAAGAAAGCAAAGCAAGGATAGGATAGGGGGAGGGGGAAGGGGGAGGGGGGGGTAAAGACTGGCTGGCTCGCAGATCAAAATGATGTGAGGAAAAAAGCAGCGGAGGGAAACGTCAGCAAAAGTGATGATTGGTCAGAATGAGCAGGGTTTCTGCCGTAGTGCAAGAAAAAAGCAGTTAGTGACAAAAGCTCAGCACTGCCTCGGTGCAGACGCACAAAGCAAGCACAGAGGGGAGGATTTAAGAGCAAAATATGTTGAAAAAATACCAAAAACAAGAGGCGGAAATTTGGATGAGGACAAGAAGCAGTGAAAGGGAGGGGGGAAAAGAAAAAAAGACAAAAATCAAAATTTACAAACAGACAATGTTTCTCAAATTTGTCTTAACAGCAGCTACATCTGTGAAGACCTATGTGTGTGTGTGTGTGTGTGTGTGTGTGTGTGAGTCATGAGTCAGTGAAGGCGAACGCTCCACCCTTCACTATCACTCTGTGCTTCAATCTCCTGATTGGCCGCTGGGGATGCCAGGTTTTGGTGCATCGGATGACAGCGCTTGTGCTTGTGGATAGATCAGAGAGGGAAGGAGCCTCTGTCGCTAAGCTGTGTATTGTATAGGCAGAAATGATGCTGTGATCAGTGCCGCTCTGCCGTCAGGGCTTTGGGACTCGCTGCTCCCCTTTTCTGAGTGATGGAAGGGAGGAGGAAATGGAAGAGGAGCAGTGTAGGAGGGACAGGAGGAATGAAATATAAGGCAGGAGAGGAGAGATAATGTGATGCAGAGGAGAGGAGACTGTCTGAAAATCTTCCCTGTTTGACTGCCCACAGCCGTTTATTAGCCAAAGCTCCTGGGTGTTGCTGAGAAAACATTCACTTCTCTCTGAACTGATCTTTCTATACCACCACAGCAGCCGCAGGAGTCTCAGAGGCTCCTTTATGTGCCAAATAAATAAAGAAACTGGGAAAACAACCAGAATTTGGCCATCCCCTGATCCTTTTTGCTGCCAGTGCTAATGAATGGCTTCACACATTAGAGCACCATAGATTTTCTCTTCGATTAAACGTCTATGCCGCACATGGCTGGTGACGCTTTGTCCGTCCAAAAAGTTCACTGAGGCAAAAAGGGTTGCGAGGACAAACATGTTAGGTTTAATAAGATTAATGGCCGCGGCTGCTTACTGCACTGCGATGGCACGCCGTTCTGGAAAAGCATGGCTGCAGGGCGCGCAGCAAGCCAGGCGTAGACGTGATAGAAGGGTTTTGGGTGTGTCCTTGAGAAGTACGCACAGTGACGCCTCAAGAAATGTTAAAGGATAGAACTTAGAGGATGCAAACGCTAAGCAAAGGCAAAATAAAATCTTAAAAAGCCTTTTCATCTCATCCCAGTGCTTATATTGTCTGTAAATGTGTAAGAACAGCGTGTACAAAAAGGAAGAATCCCAGCCTGACAACGGCTTAAGTTCAACAATAAAGAAGAACAGTTTGTGGTGACAAGGTGCTCCGTTGTGCCTCAAGGGGACACTGGTATATGTGCGGCTCTCTCAGTGCTCTCAGGAACAAAAGGACTAGAAGAGACAGGTGCGCCACCCATGCCTCCAAAGGGATTTACAGAATAAAGTGCGCCGCCTCCTTTCCTCAGCAAAGCAGCAACTTCTGCATCAACATCTACCTCGTCTCCTTTTTCAGATGCGGAATGAAATAAACAGTGAGTGCATCCTGGTTCCCTCTGCCCGCTAGGACATAAAAAGCCCGCACAAGGCAGCGCAACTATAAACGACACCATTTTGTGATATAATGTGCAACATTTGGTCACATTGTTTTGGCAGTTATTCTGCGTGCGTGCTCTTTTGTACAATAATAGCCTCTGGTTAACAAACACTTTCATCACTCAAATGCATTCATTTGCCCGAAGCAAACACATACGCTACACGACTCCTGCTGATCTAGAAACAGGCATCAAGTGAACTTTACTGCATCCTTCAGCTGCAGCAGAAAAGGGGTGAAAAAAACAAAAAAATAAATAAAACTAGAGAGACTCAGATGAAGGTTGCACCCAATTCTAGCTGCAAGTTAATGGGTTTTTTTTTCCTACTGTATCATGATTAGTTACATTAAATATCATACATGGAGTGTAATTTGACCCACAAATCACAACACTGTATGTACAGGGTGAAAGAGATGCATCTACTGATGCTGAACCAAATCACTTTTTTTTAAAGGTAAATTACAATATACAGTATATTGTGATGATAATACTGGTTTATTTGTTCAGACTATTTTGCACTGAGTTGAAGATACCTAACAGCATCTGTTTCTGTATTATATGAACAGTATGTCTGGTGGAAGTTCAAGCCATGAGTTCACTCCTGACTACATAAAAAAAAAAGATTTAGGCAAAAATTCATGTTGAAATACTACACTTTGAGACAGATCCAGAATAAATGACTAGTGTTTAAAAGGCAGCGAAAGGACAAACAAGGATATTACACATTTGAGTTGATATGCGGCCCATTACCACACAAATCCAGCATGAATACTAATGTTCGTCATTTTTTTAAAAGGAGGGAGTGCTATCCATACCCAGATGGCATCACTATGTCAAACGGAGGTCAGCCATGTTAGCCATGAGCTAATTACTGCTACCACTAATGGGACGTACTGTCAAAGACACTGTCCTTCCCAGGAAGTCATCACAGAGAACTCTCCAAAACAGACTCCTGTGGGTGAGCTGCTCCTGGACATAAAAATATAGATCAACTCTTAGAGACATGTTGATGAGCTTATCTTACAGATGAGGTATTGAATGTATAATTATTAGTATGTTAAACTAAAGCTGAATTTGGGTTGATTTATTAGTTAAAAAAACAAAAACAAAAACAAAAAAACCATAGCATTAACAGAGAAAAATGGCTGTTGCTTGAAAATGGAGCTGGTGTGAGTGGTTAAGGTGCTCCCAGCTCAGTGGCTGGATGAGTTATCACTGTCTCTTACTGAGAAATTCCTGCAAGCTCTTTTTATATTTTAGAGCAATGTGGCCAAGGGTGGGTCAAGGCTGCTCCACTCAGCATGTCAGGGGCAGCTTGGAGAGTCTGCAGGAGCAGATAAGACGGATGGAGTTTCAAACCTAAAAGGTGCTTTTCAGAGTTCATTGGCCAAGAACTGAAGAGGAGCGTTGGGCTTTGGCTCTGCTGTCTCCTACCTCGCTCACCACCAGGCTGTTCGTGCACAGATCTACTTGCTTACAGCTCTGTCACTCTGTAAATGAATGGTTTGTTCAACACATTCAGCTGAGACACCTGCCAACAAATAAGCCTTTTCAGGTGACCTTAATACTTGTGCTTCTCTCTTGACATTTTGCATAATAGCGTATAGCTTGAATGCTGTTAAAAGGCAATGTTAAGTATGCTTGTATAGGCTTTCAGGGTGGTAACTATTCAATACCAGCCCCACGAAAGTAGAATGCAGCACAAAGGCTGCCAACCAACATTGTTGGAGTACTGCCTGCTAACCTTGAGATTTAACGGATGGGTAACAGAAAATGAACAGCACGTTGTAATTATTAGATGAAGAGAGTGAGAGATAAAGGGAAAGACTCAGTGAGAGAATACATGGCTGGATCATGGAGAAATATCACTGTGACCTTGAGATATTCCGTGGCATTATTGAGGATTATGTAGCACACTGGAAGCAGAGAACGTATCCGAATAGATCTGACGATTATAATAAAGCTAGTTTAATCAGTTACAAGCACCACCGAGATCTTCCTCTGGAAATCAAAACATCGACATACTTGTACGACAAAAACTTCTCTAAGCAAGCTAGGTTAGATCCAGTAACTTAAATGTTAAAACACACATCAAGAACTGGTAAAAATCAAGAGATATATAGCCTCCCCCTTCTCCTTGTGTGTGATTTCACAATGTCTGCTAGTAGGGCCTACAGTTTTTCTCATTTCCAAGAAGTCACAGTGGGGAAAACCTCCTTTGAAGTTACAGCAGAGAGGAGAGTCAGATAGCGAGGCAGACGTAGGATCAGAGGTGGCTGTTTAGAAGTGGAATACCTGCTGCTGGCCCTGGACTTTAGGGAAATCCTCTTTCTGCTTGCGGGTTTTGGGTCTCTCCAGGCTGCCCTGCTGAAGGTGTTTGAGCCTGGCTGCCACGGTGGGACCCTTGGTTGGCCCTGGGGAGTTACTGCTATTCTGTGGACCCAGAAGGAAGCTGATATTAGGACAAAATAAATGAGTTACTTCACAGAAACAGCTTTCAAAGCCCGTCATCATAAGCGCAAACTGTTCTTTTTTCATCACTTCATTTCTTATACAGTAATATTTTGCATCTTTCAAAGCCTTACACAAATAGTTGCTTAAAGGTTCAGTCCATAACATGCTTGTGTGCTTGGTATAGTTTCTTACGATCAGAATCGCTCATTCAAGCAGGTAAATAAACAACTACCCCCGTCTGATAAATGAATGATCAATTATAATCAATGTTTGGGTGCTTACATGAAGGTTGTGTTGGAGTCTGTGTTGTGCTGGAAGCCAGAGGCAACAACTGTGTCATGAAAGTGAATCCAATGCACTTTAACCCATAAAGACCCAAACAACCACTGGCGACCAAAAGCATCGACTCATGTAAACTGTTCATACAGTTTGTCGTCTTTTCATGGTCATCAGATATGACCCATTTGGACGTTCAGAGGCTCCTCAGTGAACGTAGAAACACCGTCATCTTCTACAACAGCTGTGTCCAACTCATTTTAGTTCAGGGGCCACATTCAGCCCAGTGTGATCTGGAGTGGGCCAGACCAGTAAAATTCATTCATTTATTCATTTAGTGAACTGGTTTTATCTTCACTAGGGTCATGGGGAGACCAGGAAAATACCAGACATAATAACCTTTACATAATAATCCAAAATTTTCACTTTGTTTTAATGTTTAATGTTTGTTTAATATGAATTACCTGAACTAACATGTACAATCTGACATTTCTCAAGAAAAATAAGAAACGTTTCAACAATAATAACATTAATACAATGTACAGATCACAGAGAATCTCTTATTTTGTTAAAATTTAACTTTTTTTTTTTAATGTTCAAGTCGTTCATAATTGTTCAGGATATTCACATTTGATTGTGACAATAGTTTCTAAATGTAAATATTTTCATAATACAACTTGACATTTTTGACAAATTGCAATATCTAATGTCTTCAGTGCAATTTTTTAATTTTGTAAATTCATTTGGTTGGTTGGAACCTTTGGTGGGCTGGATTTGGTATGTTTGACACTCCTGTTCTATAACATTGATTCACCAGTAAAAGCCGTGGAGTTGAATCAATGACAGTGGATGGACACACTTGTTCTTACATTCAGTAATTGATATATTTTCTAAAAATGTCACTTTTTTTCTGTTTCTGATTCATTAACCTTCAAGTTTAGTCTGAGTTTTCATGGACATCTGAACTAAATATAGGAAATCACATAATTTTCACTGAAAAATGCAAAATATAGAGGATAATGTTATAATAAATGGTGATAAATCCCTTGAAAATGGTTAAATATAGAGAATAATTCATTTGGGAACTGCTACAAAAGTAGCTCTGGGTCTTTATGGGTAAAAGCTTTGGACCCCTAATGAGTGTACTGGTGGTCCTTCTGTAAATTATTGATCTGAATGAAACTTTAGGGCTGATAGAAGTCTTTGAGGTCTGCCATGTCTGGATTTGAGTGACAGCAAACTTATTTGTTTATTGAATAAAACATGGTTTTCTTCCAAACAGACACTGGATGCTGCTGCGGCGCTGGTGGAAGTCATGAAAGGGCGTTCTGTGTAGCAGCTGTGGTTTGTCAACTGGACCGGCAGACTAACGCTTTTGCCCAAACATGGCCACTTCTGTTTCCAAAAAAACCTGAAGGGTGACATCTAAAAGGCAGACTTGAGGCGTAATTTAAAAAACAATGGATCATGTCATAGAAGTGTCATCCATTTGTTTCACACTGTCTATGCTTGGAGCTGGTCTTTGAGGACATTAAAAGCTTCCATCTCTGAGCCAACAGTCGCTAGTGTTGTGGACCGTTTCTACAGTTGATAAGCAGAAGAGAGGCAGCGAATCATTCAGGATGCACACACACACACACACACACACAAAGACAAGATTTATCACCGAGAAATTGATCCAAGTCCTTGACATAGAAATCATCTTACAGGCGATATCACCGATGTTGAACACCAAGACAGTTAGCTTAGCAACAGTTGAGCTGGGTATACACTGTACGATGTTTTCGATCGCAGTATTCAGCTGCTGCTCATACTGTGTGAGTGAATCGCATGGGTTAAAATTTGGCAGCTCACGATTCCTGTTCTCACACTATACGATCTGATGCTCTGATGCGATCTGACTGCTCACACTACACGACACATCGGACACGGTCGGACTCTTGTGTCCGGAATTGCAACGGAAGAAGAAGAAGAAGACGGAAGTGGGAGATGCTTGGATGCTCACAGACACTTCCCTGAGACTCAATGATGCTCAACAAACAAAAACTCATTGCTCTGGTAATTTGTGCCATCCTGTGCACAGACACTAAAAAGAAAAGGCAACGGCAACATGTGCAGTACGGACATGGAAATGGCTTGGTTTGCTGGCGTCCAGGTAATACCCTGTGCTGCCATGTTGCTCTGTGGTCTACTTTTTTAAAAAAATGTATTTATTTATCATTTGCACTTACAGAAAATCTGCACAATAAACCAGTATGAAAACATTATAGAACTTACAGAACTTGCCAGGGGGAATAGTCGTTTACATAAAAACTCCAAAATGTTTACAAATACTCACGTTTTTTTTTTGCCTTTTCATTAAGAGAAAACTTAATTGAGTCGATGTACTGTTTGACCTCCATTTGAAAAACAATAA
>JAQQZY010000012.1:16415098-16427203 GCA_030068375.1 Ostorhinchus rueppellii
TGTCCAAACAAATGTACCTTTAGTTGTACCAGGCATTAAAATGAACAAGAAACTGAAGAAAACAAGGGGTGGTCTAAAAATTGTTTCTGCGACTGTATTATATAAGATATACTCAAAGCTGTTTTTCTCTTAACACATACAGACCTGCATGTTCCGCAGCTGGGAGAGCTGTTTGCGAAGTGCATTGGTGTTCTGCTGCAGGCCTTGTAAGTGGAGCTGCATCTGCAGACGGGACACTGCCACTGGCTGGTTGGCGCCCGATGGTGGGGGTGGCATCAGCGCCAAGGGAGCAGAGGGTGTCAGAGCTGTACATCAGAAAGCTGGATTTAACATTTATCCACAGTCCACATCTAACACACTGACAGAGGTCATCCCAATACACTGTTAGGGGATCAATGAGTTGAATGAATGCTGTGGTTGAGGACAAAAAAGGGGAAAACAGTGTAGGGAAAACATTAGAGAAACCTGATGTGGAATGGGTGTCATGTTGGTAGAAATATTACTAGGTTTGTCTGCTATGACCTCAAATTTCCATCTGACAGACTGGATGGGGAATACTGTTTTTCATTTGGCATCAGCAATGTAAGGAAATGTCAGTCTGTGATGTAGGTCAAAGTTGGATATTATAGTCGTAAAAAGCCTTAATGACAGAAGCACAGGAAGGCTTTAGGGATTAAAAGGTCAACAGTGAAAAAGCATATTTTCACTAAATCTGATGATCTAAGTATTTCATATTGAGCCTCAGACAACCCAAATATGTGTTTGGACTCAAGAAAAACATCAAATAATCCTTTGAAATGAGAATGAAGTCTATACTGTGACAGTAATTAGGGTGTTGAGTCACACGCGTCATGCATAACAAGACAAGGGAAAGTTACTAGAAGACAATCAACTGGTTCATAACAGATGGTGGGAGTCTGAGTTGCATTCAAAGGCAGTTTTATTTATGATAAAACTCCAAAGGGCTGCAACATCTGAGCAGCGTAAAGCACTCTTGTGTCAAAAAAATAAAAATACGACTAAAAATCACCAGGATCTCACAGTATTTAGCACAAGTATATTTCCCCTCACAGTTCTACAGAGTCACAGGGCGACAGTTTCCAGTGGAAGCTGAAGCGTGTATCCTAGAGACCCCGGAGAGTCAGGACAGCTGACCACGTTTGACCACAACTCAAAGCAGCTTTAAAAAAAAAAAAAAAAAGCTTCTGAAAATCTTTGCCACCTAAATGTCTTTCTGCTGCCTCATCAGATTAAATGAATAAGTGAAATGTCTGATTTTAACAGCGAGCTCAAAGACAAGCTACAGTGTGACTAAGTTAAGAAAATATATAAACTTCCATCAAGCAGACAGACTGATGCGCGCCTGATAGATTTTATCAGATCAAGAATAGAAGCATAAAGCGCTGAAGTCACTGAAAGCTGAAGGAAATCTGAAGGAAGCATTACTGAAATATGAGGAAAGAGTAGAAATTAATGGCTCTTAGGAAAAAAAAAAGCTCTTTATAAGATGTCCTTTGCTAACTGCAGCAGACTGGAAATACTGTATCAATTGTAGACCAATCTGGGATCTGATGAGATGAAAATTTTCTGAAGGTTATTTACAATCAGATAAAAAGGGTAAACTCGCTTAATGTTCAAAATGCCATTTCTCTTCCGCTTCATTATTTCACAGTAACGATAACAAACTGAGACTCAAACCGAACCCCTCGAAGGAAATCAATTCACCCTCCCTTATAGTATTCCGAAACATTTGACAAAAAACCTTTTCGTTGGAGATTTAATGCAACTCAAATGGTTTACGACTGACATTGAAAACAAGGGGAATTGGAAGGACGTTTAGCTACCAGGAGCAGGAGGAAAGTTAGTCCTTCACACTGACACGTAAACACAGAGGGTTAGACATGGGAGAAGGCATCAGACACTTCAGGAACACATAGCTACCTTTCTTTTTTTTTGATCGTCCAGCTAAAACAAGAAGCATGGGCAGCGGTTACACAGCAGCAAAAGCCGACACGTATGAAGATGCTTGCAGAGTCAGCCATTACCATCACATATGAGCCACTTTAAGAATTAGGCAGAAAAATGAAACAGTGGCAGCTCTGTGAGAAGGAGAGCCAATTTATGTGGCTATCAAACAAGCAGCAGTGGGAAGCAGTGACAGGCAGTGATAGGGAATAGTTAGTCTTTTTTGTGAGCACTTACTGTCAGTTCCTGAGCAGTCACTGGCTGACTCAATCTTCTCCCTGGAAGAGGCAAGTGTTAATGTACTTACAGCCAGAACACACTATCTACTTAGCTGCTGAGGAGGTATTGATATACGGTGGGAAATGTATGTGCTGCGAGCTGCGGAATCCACGGTGAGTGTGTTGGCCATTCCCCACATAACCGATAGTGATAGGTAGTGGAATCAAAATTGGGACATGAATCATCACATTTTATCCAGGCGGTGACAGGTGCAGTGACACAGTTAATGTGTGGGGAAAGTCAAAACACGGATTCATTTTTAGCAGGACACAAAATGTTCTGTTCTCCTCTGTTTAAGGGCACTACATAAGGCATATGCAAATTAAATATAAAACGCCACAGAGCAAATTGGTTTTGGATATGGCTCGTGTGTGTGTGTGTGTGTGTGTGTGTGTGTGTGTGTGTGTGTGTGTGTGTGTGTGTTTGTTTCTTACGGGCTCTCTGCCTCAGGCGCTCGGCTAAGGACTCTTTGCAGCAGCCCGGTCAGGCTGGCTATCTGCTTCTCCATAGCCTCCATACGCTCCCTGAATAAATACACCAAAGACACACAAAAGGCTAAGACATTTCTACGTATTTCCCATCATGCATAATGGATGCTGTGCGTTCTATGCCACACTGTGTCCGATACAGATTCATTCATTGGAGAAGAAGTAGAATGAAAAACACAAGCACATTTTTTCATGGAATGTTTAATCATATATTCTGAATTAAACATTACCTATTAAGTTTATTTCTTTTCTTTTTTTTTTGTACATTTTGACCTTCTTGCACTCTTGTTGTCATTTAGAAAATTAAATACTGGGACTCTCTACTACTGTCAATAAGAGAACGCTCCACACAAATGGTGGCTGAAATCAAACCCGTCTTGTCTCATTTTTAACTTTTAATCTTCTATTAACTAGTGTTTTTAATGTGCTGTACTTTATTGTGTTGTTCTTTCACTGTTCTATTTGTAAGTTTAATGTTTTCTGTTACCTGCCTATAAGGAGTATGGATCCAAATGAGCATTTTCGCTCTAATCCGTCATAATTACATGTGATGTTGTTCAATAAAGATGTTCATTAATGTTCACTGTCTTTACCAAATAAACTAATAACTAAATCAACTCAAAGAAATCTCCCAACAGTCCTCCAAATTTCAATATGGAACTTTTTCAATTGTTTTTGTAAAATCCAAAGGAAACTGAAAGGCATTATATTCCACTTTATCTAACTCATTGTGTTACTAAACAGTACAGGATTAGATGAATCTGATCAGACAGTGGTTTGTAATGATAGGCTTATCATTCCTCTAATCTCTTGTCTTTTTTTTTTCCTTCTTGCTTTGATTTTAATTTTGATACGGAGGGATAGTATAAACTCTTGTTCTAACTTGTTAAAATGGATGGTAGAAGAAAATGTGCCTGAATAAACAACACCCAAATAGCATATTTTATGTTTGTAGCATCTACACAGAAAATCCTTTGTTAAAAAAAGAATATTAATTGAGTTATAAATCCAGTGTGAAAGGTTTAGTGGTATCAAACTGCAGAAATGAAATACTGATCAGAATTGTTAAAGTGACCTCAGTTATTATTCTCTCAAACAAAAAGCTCAGAGCAGACAAAACTAAAACTGGCTCTCACAAGGGTCTATTTTTTTTTACATTTTTATAACTTCACCTCTGCATGCTACTAAATATTACACACTAAACCTTTAAACTATAAATCATACCATGTTGTCAGTCAGTGACAGAAATATCAGCAAAAAAGAGTAGACATATTTCAATTTGCTGATGGAAATTGCTCATGGAGGCTGTCATACCTGGTTTCTGTCTCATTTCCCAGCAGAGGAGAGCCAAAGGATCCAGGGCCTCCTCCCTCCCCACCAGGACCAGCCATCAAGCAGAGCTGCTCTGAGGTGAGGCCCAACCCCGCACCCTGCCCACGGGCTTTGGGACTGTCCCCGAATACAGAAGAGGTCACAGAGTCCCTTCTTAAGCTCTGCCTCCCAGGAGACCCCCGACCAGGCATGGTGCCTCCATAGGAATCTCTCATGTCTGGTATCTTCTGAGGAGAGGAGGGCGGAGGTACCCGGAGGCCCATGGCCAACATAGAAGCAGCATAGGCGTCGTTATAAAGCGGTCCTCCAGGTCTATAGAGAGCTTCACGTTCCATTAGCTCGCCTTGTAAAGCAGCAGCTGAATAGGAGGTGAGGGATCGCACTGATCCAGTACCGCCGCCGCCTCCGCCTCCCCCTCGGCGATACAAGGAGCCATAGGGATCTGCTCTGGCAGGTAGAGGTGAGTGAGGGCCTCCTGCTAAACTTAACCGAGCTGTCTCTGGCCCCAGAGAGTAGGGGTCTGCATAGATCCCGCCTCCACCCCGATCATCCCCCCGCAGTAGGACCATGCTTCTGGATCCTCCTACTTCATCATCAGGCTTCACATCTCTGCGTTCCAGGATGGCGCTGGAGGAGGCGCAGAAGGCTGACTGTGGATGGTGGGGCTGGTGGATCTGGGGCTGCTGGTGGGGGGAGGAGTGGTGGGACTGAGAGTGCGGGTGGGGCAGGGAGTGGGTGTGGTGTGGAGGCCCGGCATAGGAGGAAGGCCTGCCACCGCTGTACAGGAGTCGGGCACGGGATGGTGAACCCTGGGGAGGCGAGGCTGAGGAAGATGAGTGCTGGGAAGACATGGGCGGGTTGCTGAGGCGACGGTTAGGTGGGGAGTCCTGAGGTGCATACACCATCTCCCTCTGTGATAGGGTCAAAACACAGTAATGTCCCATCAGAGCCAACTTTAATGGTTACCATTCAAACATTCTTTCAGCATAAAGTAGCTCCTTGTTTTTGATAATCCCTTATGGTCCAACTAAAGCAAAAATGAATTTAAAAGTAAAAATGTGGGTCATTTTGCAACATTAATCTGTCAAATTGTCTCTAAAATGTCCCATCAGAGAGATTTCGAACACCGTGTTTTGGTCTGATAACACAAAAACAAAAGTCATCAGAGATACACCTTGTACTTATCTGACACAGAAACAAACCATTTTTTAAAAATGTGAATATTTTTCACCCATAAGTAACAGAGTTGGGACAAAATACTGTAATTTGCATTTTCCTCAATGTTTACTTTGTAATCACATACTTTATGATCTTACATTTGTGACTTTCCAATCGTAAAATACGTGTTTATAATTTAGAACAATATACAGTCCTGTGCAGAAGTCTGAGACCACCTCTGGGTTTGTTGCTTTCACTGGACTGAAATGAGCAGACACTTATTTGTCATTTTCTTTTCTTCATATAAAAAAAGAACATACAGGCAATATGTGCACAGCCTTAAACGACACACAAAAAGGTTCAAGTCAGTATTTAGGTGTGACCCCTGACCCCATGATAAGAAGCAGAACAAACAATTAGAAATGACAAGACTGGTGCAAAACGACAAGAAATGAATCCAATAAATCTCATATTATCTGAACAGAAAGTTAGACATATTAAATACTACCACTTTGGTTCATAGAAGGTGTTTTTTCCTTGAAACTTTTGTTTTTACTGCTGTACATCCTTCACATATATCGGTCTGGATCTAATACAGAGACTGTGAAATGCATGTGAGGTTATTAGAACTTTACTAAAACAACAAACCTACAAATTATTAGACCATCAAAAATCATCAGAAACAGTGGTTATCCAATCCAGTCCTAACTCCTGTGTGTATCATGTGACTAAAACAGACAGAAAAGAAAACATGGAAAGTCTAAAAGCACTGTTTTTGTCAGTACAATGCCATAGATACTGATGTAAAAACTGAAATGATTTTGGTTTTTATCAAGACAACATGGAAAATGGTTAAATATCAGCTCTGAAATTAAACTATTATGAGCTATTTTTGTTGTTCTCATTATATTTGTCCAAATAAATATACCTTTAGTTGTACCAGGCATTAAAATGAACAAGAAATTGAAGAAAACAAAGGGTGGTCTAATATTTTTTTACGCAACTATAATGTTGGCCTTAGACTTTAGCACCGTACTGTCCATTTAGATCATAGGTGTCAAACATACGGCCCGGGGGCCAAATCCGGCCTGCCAAAGGTTCCAATTCGGCCCCTGGGATGAATTTGTGAAATGCATAAACGGATATTAACAATAATTTTAGTTCAGGTTCCACATTCAGACCAATTCAATCTAAAGTGAGTCAGAAAAGCAAAATACTATCATAATAACCTATAAATATTCACAACTCCAAATATTTAGTTTTGTAAATATAAATATTTTCACATATTTACACTAAAACTAAGTATAATTTCATAAAAAACTGTAAATAATCTAAACAAATATGAAGATGTCTTCAGAAAAGTAAGTGCCATTTAACACTATTCTTCCTGTTACTAAATGTTTTGTAGATCCACTGAACATGTGGAAATGATAAACTGGAGCGTAATATTGTTAAAATTACACTTATTTTTCAGTTTGTGCGTGTTATTTGTATTGTTTGAAAGGATGGTTTGTAGATGTAAACATTTTCATGGTTTAATATTACTTTTTTCGGTCTAAAACACAGAAAAAAGTTTGGACTTGATATTATTTATATATTATTATGTTAGTATTTCACTGGCTCCGCCCACCTCAGATCAAATATAGTTGAATGTGGCCCCTGAACTAAAATGAGTTTGACACCCCTGATTTAGATGGATTTGTGCTAAACTCATTGTATTATATTCACTTGTATGTTATCCATAAACTGGTGCTGAATATGAACATTTTTTTAATAAAACATGCACGAACTCTAACCAATCCCCTTACCAATTTGACGCACCAGAGGTATTATTTCTTGAAATAATGAGAAACACGGATTTGAAAGTTGCATTTATTCAGACATGACTCTTTTTGTGCATCGTTTCATCTCCATTTTCAAAATCGGTGAAACGGATCTGACAATGCAGCGAACACATACAAACATTAAACTATAGTTGCTGCTATTTGCATTTTGAGGGATCCTTTTCTTCTTGTTGTGACATATTGTAAGTAATTGCCTTCCGGTGTAATATCACAGACTTGCTGTATTGTGATACTGTAATTATTTTGAGCATTGTACTGTGTTAGCACCGTTTTTGTAAGCTGCTGCGTCAATCCCTCCACTGATCGGAAAAGAGAACATCCTCGGAAGCAGTCACTTAAAAACATCTTTCACAAATCTGCCAATGTGACTTACTGTAACATTCTACAGCCTTTCATAGATGCAGCTTTGAGATAGACAAGAAAGACTCTAAATTGCATTTTAAGTTGCCCTTGATAGTTTATTGACAGACTGAGCAAGAAGGGATTATCTTTGGCATCAATCCCAAATGTCACAGAGAGAGGCAAAACAAAGCAGGACAGTACAGAGAGCAGCGGAGTGCAGTGTAAGTGAAAGCCCCGCATTGAAGAGTACCAGCCAAGTGTAATAGATACAGCAAGGAGACACAAAAGAAGACAACACTGTAATTGCGTATGACGCACAAAGCTATCTCCTGGAGACGATGCAAATTGAAAAACCAATATTTCCACATAATAACCCTTAGGCCTCTTACAACAACACCCTGTGGATAGCCTCGCAGCCGGCTAATGACTCTAGTGCCATCATCTTCCATCTTGTATCTTAGCAACCGCTCCTTATCGAGACCATCCTTTACCACGCTGAGGACTAAGACGTTTCATTGCCACCTCCAAGTTCCCCCTAAAGACACGGGACGTCTATCACAGGTAAACTCCATGCAGGTTCATCCCCTGGCATCGTTTAACATGGCCTTTTTCTTCGGCTGCTGAAAAATATGCCAATCAGTCTCATCCTGAACCGCATCCTGTCCTCCACGCACCCGGGTGTCAGTAATCCTGGTCATGCTTTTGTGGTCTGCAATCAGGGAATAATCTTGGCACAGTTGGCTTGGGTTCAGTAAGCTCACACACACACACACAGACACACTCAAACACATACGTCCTAGTCGATCACCTTGGCAATGAAAGAAGCAGCCTCACACACATAAAACTCAAGCTACGTCTGTGGGTTTGATCAGGCTGTAAAACGCTGGGAAGATTTCACTGCTCTGTCTAAGCTAAAGACGGCAAACCGGCTCCCGTGAGAGACGTGGAACAGCTGACCTCTAAATGCAGGAAAAGCAATCACGTGCACAAGCATGTAAACAAAAGCCCTGGGGTGTTTGATTGACGGCAACAGAGGCATCAAAAACACCCCCCGTTTCATTAAAACTGTTTAACATGTATATCCACGCTTCATTTTTCACTATTCATCACATATGTCTGCACTTCTATAATGCAATTTATCGAGTTTATAATTTATTTAATTTGGTAAAAGCCGCAATCTCTAACATTTTAAATCACTGCTCCCTCATTTCCATAATCGCAATGTAATTAGATGGTAACAAAATGCAAGGTCTTGTACTGAAAACACTGGCACTGCAAAATTGAACGATATTAGGCATTCTGTCTTTTTACTGGCAATGGTTTATTTTGTTCCAGCTGTAACCGAACGCATAAAGCATTAGTAATCATGCTAATCAGTCTGGTGCCTCATTTATTGCCAAGAGCTCAGAGATGAATTAAGATAAATCCCTTTTTGCAGCCTGTCAATACGATCGCCGCTACTGAACACGAGGTGTTACAGGTACTGATAGAGGACATGATGAGGAAGTGAATGAAGCACATGCAGTAACACTGTTCCCGACACCGAGTCCCAAAATACTGGACTGAATTACACATCAGCTCTTTGTTTATATGTTTGTGTCCCTGGCTGTAAGTGAGTCACCGTTTAAGTGGTGTGTTCAGGTTCTCAGGTTAAAAGCAGTTGGTGAGTGAATCCATTTGCCATTTAACAATACCTGCACGTTCAACAATGAGACTCTAGACTACAGGTGTCAAACATGCGGCCCAGGGGCCAAATCTGGCCCGGTAAAGGTTTCAATCTGGCCCCTGGGATGAATTTGTGAAATGCAAAAATTACACTGAAGATATTAACAATTAAGGATGTTAAACTCATTTTAGGTCAATTCAGTCTAAAGTGGATCAGATCAGTAAAATAAAATCAGAATAACCTAAAAATAATGAAAACTGCACATTTTTCTCTTTGTTTTACTGTAAAAAAAAAAAAAAAAAGTTAAATTACACAAAAATGTTTACATTTACAGACCAGCCTTCTATAAAAACAAAAAAAAGTGAATAACCTCTTAATAATCTCTTAATAGAAGTATGGGCAATTTTAATAATATTCTTCCTCTTATTTAATGTTTTGTGTATTTGTAGATCCACTGTGATCTCCAAGCTGTGATTCACATGTATAAATGAAAAACTACGGCTTAATAATGTTGAACATTACACTTATTTTACTTAAGAATTTTCAGGTTGTTCATATTTGTTCATGTTCTGCTCAAGTACAATTCATAGATGTAAACATTTTCATGACAGAATTTTAAGTTTTTTCACTCCAAAGTTATTATTCTATTATTTACATTATTTTCCTGGTCCGTCCCACTTTATACCATATTAGGCTGTATGTGGCCCCTGAACTAAAATGAGTTCGACACCCCTGCTTTAGACCCATTATCTAGTCCTCAGGTGAACTGGGCACCGTCTATCATCTAGTAACAGTGTTCATGCTATTTTGCAGTCTGTTAGCATTCAGCCTAGTCAGCATCAATGATGTAGACTGGCGTTGGTCCAAGAACAGTAGGGCAGGAGTGAGGTCACATGACACGCTCCACTCACATCCACTTGTTTATAATGGAGTGTGGGCAAGCCTGGACATGATATGCAATGCAAACTAATGTCTGACAATATAAAAATAGCAGTGTTGTGAAGGAGATGGATGCCGGTTTGACTGATAAATATATACGTAGATACATAAGAAATTCAAAGGGAATTATAAAACGCACCATTTGTGGGATGGTTTGGTTCGCTGCTATCTGCCACTGCCAGAGAGAGACAAGTGTTTGTCTCACTCCTTAATCTATGAGTCATAAGGCAGCTGCACAGAGAATGAATTGGTAATGAAGAAAAAGGTGACTGTGACTGTATCTGGATCTTTTTCCTGGCATCAGTTTACATTTTGGCACCGGTTTAGCTCAAAGTTATCACATTAAAAATCCCAAACACAGTGGAGCTCCTGTCACTTTCTCTTTACCATTTTTTTTAAGGAATGTGACTGTTTTTTTTTATTTATCTATTATACACAAGACAAAAAAATTCAAAAAAAAAAAAATGTTTTCAGTGCAGCGTAAAGTCATTGTCGCACCTATACCAAGACTGAGAAAAACACTGAGAAACAGAAAAAACACAGCCACAGACTTACCCGGAGGTCTCCGTTAGCTAGGTGCGGGTTGTGGTGTCCGGGGTAGGTGCCGTAAATGGGCTCTTTGCAGTAAATCTTAATTACACAGCGGTCCTGAACGTCCCGTGGATCCTCCAGTTCATAGAAAACATTACGAGTCTCATCTTTGATCAGCAGAGCGGTGCTGGGAGACCTAAACATCAATAGTCATCAAAACAAAACAGAAAGGAATAGAACATTAATAATCATTCCATGTAAAACAATTTCAATGCCTATTACTCACTAATAACCACTGATGTACATTCATTTGTAGAGTTTCAAGGGAATTGGAAGATCTTTACTGCATGGAGGCACCTAAAATGAAATAATCAGCTGGGTGCAGCTCCATATTGAACTCATCAGAAATGTAATGATAAGTAAGTTTGGAGTGATGAGTTTTGCAGACTATAGAGACAATTTGTTGTTACAGCTAAATATATACATGCTCATATGTTTACATACCCAAGCAGAGTTTATGATTCTTCAGTGTGAATGATAATACAAAAACCTTTCTCTCACTCATGTCTAGTTGTTGGGTGAAGCCATTCATCATCAAACAAATGTATTTGCTGTTTTTACATCGCACTGACAACAGAAAATATCCAAATGACCCCGATCTAAAGTCTACATACCCTAGTTTTTAATCCTCTGTATCGGCCCCTTTAACATCAACGACAGCTTGAAGTTTTTTGTGGTTGTTGAGGATGAGGCTCTTTATTTCCTCAGATGCTAAAGCTGCCCATTCTTCTTGACAAAACACCTTCAGCTCCTTTAAGATTTTGGGTTTTCTTGCATGGGCTGCATGTTTGACGCCTCCCCAAAGTGGCTCAATGATACTGAGGTCACTGAGGACACTCCTTCACCTTCACCTTTTTTCTGCTGTAGCCAATGACAGGTCGACTTGGCCTCGTGTTTTGGGTCATGTCGGAACATCCAAGACCATCGCATTCTGTCAGTGTTTGTAAACTTATGAGCACAACTGTACCTTAACTGGGAGCTAGAGATGTTAGAGTTGAATGCTAAAAGGAGTCCTTCATATATCAGTTTATGTCTCTGTGATTAAAATACTTCAATCACAAAATCAAGATTAGTGCTTCCTCCCTTTATCTTTCTTTGTCATTAAAAATTAAAATACCCCTTTGTTCACCTACTCATTTGGCTAGTTATGTTTTTTTGTGTGTATATGTAGTAGTATGTATTAGTAGATCCTCATAAGTATATTTCTTATCAATATTGCTTTTTTTTTTCTTTCGGTGCCAGAGGGAGGGAGTGGGGATGGAAGCCTGTTCTGACTTTGTCCTGTGTTCAGCTGATCTTGTGTTGTACGCTTAAATTGAAAAATCCAATATACAGATTGTTAAAAATAAATAAAAAAATTAATAAAACTAGAAAAGCACTCAGAGAGCGCAGACCTCCACCAAGGTAGTGTTTGATCTTCACCTAAATCTAATCGATTGGTCCTTGTATCATTCCTTTGCCGGCGTTTATCTGTTTGTAGTCTGTCTGTCTGTGTACAAAA
>JAQQZY010000012.1:16457059-16469116 GCA_030068375.1 Ostorhinchus rueppellii
TCACTTTTTTGCGTTTTCAACCCCCCAAAACACCGTTACCATCTAAACCATATGGACATCTGATAAAATATTTTGCGTTTTTCAGCCCCAAGCGTTATCATGTAACATGCCCCTGAATTCCCTTGTTTGAGAAGATGGATATGTCATAAAGGCAGCTGTAATCTGATTCACAGAATGTTCTGTACTACATACTGAGAACACAGAAGGTACTATTAGAGTGGTGGGACTGGTCACGTCCTCCCTTCTGTTATTACCATGTTATCAGTTTGAAAGTTGTAAAAGAACAATGTCTAAACTGCAGCTGCACACTGAAAAGAGCACGTTTTCACTGAGACACAGATCTTTTTATGTGTTTTTTTTTTTTCTTTTTCTGGAATATAATGATTTTAATACCATGGCCATGAGTCACCTCTTCATGTGTTTGACCAGACCAACACATCTCCTGACATTATCTTACAAAGGCACTGCTGGTGCATCCTGGGCTCAACGCCGTCCAAGACAAGTGTGACTCATTTAAATAAATACAAATTAACAGCCCAGAGAGCTTTTACCTCTATTCCAGAATGATCTCCAGCACTGGAACATCTCTAATGAAGTGTGGAAGTCTGGATATGTGAGACACTGCAGTGCTAACCCAACGCCCCAATTTTAGCAAATGTGAAACTATGCATATCTTAACACAGGTAAAAGCAGCTGCCGATCATTGAAGTACCACCGTGCACATGGAAAACTGAAACCTTCAGCACTGGTGATGAGTTTGTCTATGAATATAAATGACTTCACATACACTCTCAGAGTTCATGAAATTATTATTATTCCCTCTAAAAGAAACCATGATGTAGGTGGAACTGGATTTATGTTCAACCAGCTGTTTTGGGAGATGCCTAATTCCCAATATTTACTCTGCATTCTCACGCAACTTTGAAATACACAGTAGTTTATTCTGAATATGGAGTGGAGGAAGCAAGAAAAGCAAAGAAACAGGCTTTGGGGAGAAAAGAGCAACAGGCCTGTGGGTTGCTCTGACCCAGATTTTAGCTCTGAGTGTTTTATAGCCCTGTACACGAGCCTTGAGTCCAAAAACACACAAAGGCCTGGAAAATACAATTAAGTTGTTAAAGTTACAAGAGCAAAAATAAATCCTGTGTTGTTAGAAATGCTGGTTCATTAATAAAGCTTAGTTTTGTTTCCACTTCCTGCACATTTTTGCCTTTTTCTCATTTTTCCCTCTCTCCATTCCTGCTACTGTCCTTTACCTTTAAATTAATATCCTACATGGAATTCAAGGCTTTTCATAGGTTTGTGCAGGGCTGTGGTACAATTATGTTTTAAAAACTTCACATTTCTGCATAATTTTGAATCCACATTACTGTATAATATCTAGGAAAAATAGCTCAAATAAGCACAAACTGAATCTGCTGATTAATGAGGTCGACACACAATTCCAATCTCAAAACAGTCTATTCTTGGCAAATATGACTTTTTGTTTTTTTTCTCTCCGAAGTCATAGAGAAGACAGTTTGATAAGTGTCTGAGCAAAAATGCTTCGCTGCTGTGCCTAAGTCTTAAAATGGTAGAGCAAACTCGGTAATTTATTAAAATATATTTCCTTTAGTGTATCTGACAGGTATGTGTTCCTGCTACATTATCTGAACCAACTCAAAAATATATATATAAAAAAAAAAAAGACTCTTTGAAAATGATGTGTAAGCTTTCAGTTTTATGTGATTATTTTCAGGAATTATGTCAGTCATTTTGACAGTTCAGTCAGGATCACTTCTGAAATAAACCTGCTAAATCTGCATGGAGTTATATTTGGTGGAAGGGCTCAGTTTTGGGACCTCCATGCCCTTTCGTGTGCATAACATGGAGAGCCTAAGGCAGTGAGAGCAGCAGCGATTCACCAGGAACAGAACAGAGCAGCCATCAATGACAATGACATGATATTGATTAAATCAGTCACTGCATGAGAAGGACGAGCTGGAGTGGAGGTGGGTTGGGTAAAGGGAGCAGACTTGGGTTAGTAAACTATAAACCGTACAGGTAGAAGAAGAAGAAACCGAGCTCTCAGTTCACGTGAGATCAGCTGATATCAGTGACGGACCAGAACTAATGCTCTGCAGAACGTGTTTCCCTCATTGCAATCTTCAACTGCCACACTGGTTTACTTTTCTGTCCAGTTCTTGGCAAAATAATAATAATCCTGTCAGAGATAATTCCAGCGGATACAGAGTTACCACCTTTTCATGCCCCAGCTGACAACTTTAGAGCACTTGCACACGGAGGATTCCTAATTACAACTGGGAAATAGGCATTTGTATTATCAGGCTTCTCACAGGTTGTTGTTGAAATTACCGCTCCAGAAACAAACAACTGATAACAAGAAAGTCAAGCACCCATTGTGTTATAATAATCCCTAATATATTTCACTTTCACACAGACTTGCGCAGTACGTAATCACCCACTCATAAGGTTTATTCACCTTAAATTGGAATGCCAAAATCTGCTCGGCAAATAATTTAATGCACCAACAAGCGGACATTTTTTGGAACATAAAACCTGTCTCATCTAACACAAACAGGCCCCCTATGCACCGTGACTCAGTGATTACTGCCTGCAATATTTCTCAATCACTTGAGCTGAAATCCCAAGGCGCCCATATGCACTGAGACAGACAGGGCTTAGAGAGATGAGGGGAGAACGAGGGGAGAGAGATGGAGAGAGTGAAAGAAACGGTGAGAGAGGGACGAGCAGAGAGACATACACGCCTGACCTGCATGCCAAGTAGCCATCTTTGTACCCACCCTCTTTTTTTTTTTTTTTTTTCCATCACACTCCCTGTCCGCTTTCCTTCCTCTCCAGCCCAAACATGCACACCAGGACACATGTGCATCCCCTCAGACATACTGTTACACTACTACAAGCTTGTGCTGACACTTACAGACACATTTCTGTTTTTCCTCACCTCATCCACACTCGTCCACTGTGGGTACACATAAACTGACATTTGAACATACATCACTCTCCACTCATGTATTGCAGTACCACACCTGGACAACACTTGCCTACTTTGGATAAACAGACCCTCCCCTCAACGCACAGCCATAACCAAAAACAGGAGAGGATGATTTTGGTGTGTGCTCGTCACGTTCACCTGTCTTTACGTACAGCACAGTGGAACACCTTCAGACACATGCTTCCACATCAGACGCAGACATACACTCAGAGAGTTTCGAGCACTCCATCCTCTCCATCCTCATCTTTTCCTCCCTGACATGCAGCAGTAAAAGCATCACACAGTTATGGCAGCACAATGGAGGAACGCTGGAAACGTCTCAGCTGAGACATGCAAGGACATGGTTAGAGAGTTACCGTTGCTACTTAATGA
The DNA here is from genome assembly GCA_030068375.1 of Ostorhinchus rueppellii. Classification (NCBI taxonomy): domain Eukaryota; kingdom Metazoa; phylum Chordata; class Actinopteri; order Kurtiformes; family Apogonidae; genus Ostorhinchus; species Ostorhinchus rueppellii. The sequence goes on from JAQQZY010000012.1 coordinate 16,460,448, forward strand.
GCATGTCGGCCGCCTGGTGCATCCTCCTGCTCCACATGCCTCCCTCTTCCTCCTCCCCCCTCTCCATTTTTTTTTTCACTGCGGCTCTGTGTCTTTCCCGCGCCCCAAGGATCCGCAAGAGTCCCCCCTCGCTGGTACCCGTAGTAGCGCCTGAGAGGCAGTTAGCATCTCGCTCTCTCTGCCCCTCCTCCTCCTCCTCCTCCTCCTCCTGCTTTCTCCCTTCCTCTCTTACTGTCTTGACTGTCACTCTCTCTCGCCTCTTGTCCCTGACAAAAACGCAGTGGCTTCAAGCTCCCTCGTTCCCTCACTGTCTCTCCCACTGCTGTTGCCTCTCAGTCGGTACAGCGTGTGCCTCTTTCCAAGCCCAGGGATTGCCAACCATATGATATCACTCAGTTGCCTTATATGGGGAACGTGAGTTGCCATGACGACAACAGACTCCACCTGTTTCTCCATCTCTCTCTGTCTCGGTCCACCTTTTTCCGGAGGAGATAGATGGTCTAATTAGGGTAAACACACACAGCACATGGAGAGAAAAAGCACAGGTAGAGGAGGAATTGTCCATGTGAGAAGAGACAGCAGACAACAGGGGAATGAAGCTGCCCTCGCCAGAAAAATTTAAGAACTGATACGTTTGTCTGAAAATCTATAACATCCTTTTTTATCTCAATGACTGCTGTCTCAGTGATGCAATGTAAACGTAGCATGAGAGGGAGCATCTCTGGTTACGTCAGCGAAGTAAGGGTGGGCAATCTGAAAGCCTTATATAGTGATCAAGTTCACAGATACCCACAATCTCCATTTCAGTGAATTGTAGAGACTGAACCATCCTATTCCTGTGTCAGAATATCAAATAACTTCAAATAACAAATATGTAATGCTGTGGATTCATGCTATTTCAATTGACTCAAGAGAGATGTGCAGGCTAATATGTGGTCATGCTTGATCAAATGATATATGTAAAAAAAAAAACAAATAATTAAACTCAGGTTAGAGAATTTCTAGAAACAGTATGAAATGGCCTAGAAAAACAGTTTTGATGTCTGAAGCATTTTAGAATATAATAAATTAGGAAGCAGTAAAGAGCAGCCAAAGTCAGTGTAGGTTTTAAAATGCTAATAGATACTATAGATTCATGTCAACAAAAGACAGTTACACAAATGTCAGATTAAATGTCAGAACTTGAAAACTACATCCTGGGATGTCATGTTCAAGTATTCTTTTTTAAAATTAATGCATGTTTTTAACTGTTATTGTAGTATTACTTTAGTTGTCCAAAAAAATCCAGTGAACTATTCTTTGTTTTCATACCAAAACGGCGATCTATGGTGGAAACAGTATTTTTACTGTAATAATGTGCTTCCATTGTGCAAACTGGACAAAAAAGATCATGATGACAACAGCGGATTTTGAAAGTGATTAAAAATGCACTGAAAGCCTGTGACTGCTGTACCTGCCCCATTTCTTACCATTATACATTTTTTTCTTTTCATTATAAAACCGAGATGATTTTCCCTCAAAAGATTTTTTTTTTTCATTAAATATACAGTAGTTAAGACTGTTATGTAACTTAGAAGTTGGGTAAACTCTTTGTACACTGTTTCCAATGGTTAACATAGTTTTCTTTCAGGATAAGATCCTTTATTAGTCCCACAGTGGGCAAATTTATAGAGTTACAGTGGCAAAGAGTAAGACAGTGACCAAAAGAATAACAATAATAAAAAAAAAACACAAGTAACCATGACCATAGAGCACTATTAAGGTTACAAGTGGTCTGGTGGGAGAAATAAAGACTGACATAGAAATTTGAGTAACTCAGAAGGCAGCAGGAGCAGCAGACCTCTCTGTTATAGGTATCATGTAAGAGCATCCGGTGATTGATAGGATGGTGAAAGCACAGATATAGGAATAGAAAGGTAGATAAATATGGAATGAGGCAGCAAAGAGGTTTTATATTTCATATTCCAACCTTTCCTCAGCATTTCACTCTAACCCTTTTCTCCATATTCGATTGCTGACCCTGAAACAGTGACCATTACGGACCCAGTAAGCTGGTCATAAAAATGCCTTTACTCTGTATCTAAAGCCCCAGAGGCATCATGCAACATAATGTGCTTGTGTGGGTTTCCAAGCCCTCCAATATGCTGTTATTATCTCCCAGGAAGAACATATTCACATGTAGAAATAGAAAGCACTCAGAGGACTCATATATCCCCCAAGGCTGAACACTTCACTAAATGGGATGTTTATGTGCTTCTGGGTCCATGTCAAAATGCAAATAGTGACTAGACAGTAATGGAGTATATAGAACTGATTTTTTTTTTTTTTTACATGCGTTGATGTGTATTACCTTATGAATCCATGGAAAAAAATACTCACTGTAGGATTCACAAATGCTCGTGTGCTGATATGAAGCTTGTGCTTTGTACTGGGATGCCTGATTTCTATGCAGAGAAAGCAGAGAAAATATTTTGGCTTCCTCCAAAGTAAGCAATGGTAGCTACTGTTAGCATAAAAATGCTAATGTCAAAAAAAAAAAAAAAAAAAAAACAGCTTCCAGTACAACACAAAGTTCATGTCAGCACATAAACATGAGAAATCTTACTAAACCGTTAAACATTTTCATGAATTCACAAAAATTTTTCATCAGATCATTATGGCTTCAATGAAAGATTCCAGCACATTTTTTCTAATATCACACCGATAAATAGACAGGACCAAAACCTTAACTATTTCTGCTGTAAGGCCAAATGTAAGCTTGTCTATCATGTAACAGCCTATATTTTTCAGAAAATGACTCATTATTCAACAAAATTAATAATTTTGAACAGATATGACATAGGAAAATAGTTGTTTGTGTGCATATGTTAGTCCTACAGTGAACTGGTGACATGTCCAGGGTGTACCCCGCCTTCTCCCATTGGCTCTGGGAACCCTGTGGCCCTTTCAAGGACCAAATGATTTGGAAAATGAATGAATAAATGAATGATACAGGAGAACCCTGTAATTGTCCAAAAGGCACAATTTTCTCTGTACAGTGATAAAGCCTTCTGGCCCTGAAAAGGCTTCAGGCACCAAAATATTCTTGGCTTGATCTATTTTCAAGGTCATTAATTATATATGAGTGACACTGAACTTGGTCATTAAGAAATGTATTAACAGGTATTTTAATGCTACATGATCTATATCATAATCAGATCCATGTTACTATGGCTACTAGTGTTATTGTTTTAGTGTTAATGTTTGATAATTAGTCTTGAGGTGTGCGGTGTTCAGGATACCTGTCGTCCACCAGCAGCTGGGCCCTGGGACACGCTGCCGGGGCTGTTGGAGTACTTGTTTTTCTGGAGGTCCATCAGTGCATCTCGCTGCCGCTCTATGTCAGCCTTGTGGATGCTGTTCAGCGCCTCCAGGCTCTTAGCAGCCACAGAATTGTGCCGGCGGTCCAGCGACGATGACGTAAACCCCCCGTTGGTGTTATCGGGGAACCGCCGGGCCCCACGGCCGCCGCCGGCAGCCAGGGTGTGGTAATCCCGCGGGAACTCGGCATCACCGGCAGAGATCATGGGACCCTTTCTCTTCTCTCGACCTGGAATGAGAGGGGGGTGTTGGGACAGGGAGGTGGATTAACAGAGAGTGGGAGCATAGAAGTAAAAAGGAAGTTAGTCATGAGAATATATATGACAGCCGAGTTTTATAAACATTGACAACAGTCTGTGGTTCAGAAAAAACTAATTCTGCATTGGTGGTTTTACAAGTTTGACAGTTTTCCTCATCAATTATCCATCATTTTCTCAAAACATACCGCAAGTGGTATACTCCTTCCCTTTTTTTTACTGCCATCCAGACAGCCTGTTTCTTCCATTCAAACCTTTACTGTCTGCATTTAGCTTTTCAAATCAAATCACATCAAATTAGGCCTGCACAATATATCACAAAAATATTGTTACCATGATAATGGAATGTGTAATATTCATATCACAAAGACATGCAATAATTTTTCTTATTTTATTTGTATTAACTTTCTGTTTTCCATACCATGGAGTACCACAGTGGTTTTCTCTATCACTCTAACATGCTATTTTTCTAGCAAAAAAAACTGAAATAATGCTCCTGCTGCTGGTTGAATGTATGTTTACATGTTATTAACCCTTTCATCCATAAATTATGAGAAACCTAATTGAGTTTTGTTTTCTTTAGTGATTTTATTGCCCTTTAGGCATTAAAAAAACAATGCAATTAATTTATTTTCCATTAAGTAATTTTTTATGGGTTTGGAAAAATGTCCACTCAGCTGGACGCCAGGTGTTTTGATTTTTGAAGCAAAGAAAAATTATACTAATACTGATATACTGTGTGAAAACTATGAAATAAAAACATTTTTACTCGTGCTAATCTGGTGTTTTCTCACATTTTAACATACTCTAATACTAGTTATTGCTAACTTCATGAAGATTATATGCACTGTGACATTTGTGTCACTTCCAAAAAAGAATGTTTCTCTATATTTAATCATCCTTAAGTGCTTTATCACCATTTATTGTAATGTTGTCTTCTGTATATTGGGTTTTTCTTTCAGTGAAAATCAGGTATTTTTCAACATTGAATTTACTAATCCTGTAGATAGTCATAAAAGCTCAGAGAAAGGAGGAACAATGTTTGGGTCTTTAAGGGTTAAGGAACACTTTTTCTTAGATGAAATTGGTATTTCTTTAGGTGAACAAGAAATATCGCAATATTATTGTTATCGCAATGCTATACATCCGTATCACATATCGTAAGTTTTGCTAATATCGTGCAACCCAAGATCAAATAAAATTGTATTCATACAGCACCTTATATAGCTCCAAATCACAACAAATGTTATCTCATGACACTTTACATTGATTGGTCAAGACCGGACGTTGTTGCTAACTATTCCCTCTTTAGTACCGGTGGCCAGCGTAGGTACTGGCTCCAAGAAGTTTGGGTGATTTCTACTGAACACCTCTCTATAAAGTCGAAGTCAACATTATTTAACAGGATTCACTGCGGTTTCATCTACTTTTTGGGGGTCCCGTAATAAGCATATTGGTGATACTTTTTTAAACCATTCCTCCAGTGGTAACTTCCTGAGCTTCTGTTTAATAAAAAAAATTGACGTTAAAAAAAATTGCACAAAAGATCTCAGGATTTTGTTCTGAAATTGCTTTACTATGTTTGCTGCTAGTTATAATACCTGCCATACTGGAATACCTGAGTCGCATTGTCTCATCATAATATTAATTCTGTGTCAGCTTACTGCTAACTGGTGTTTACAGTACATTAAGCTGACATTACTGTTACCGGACACGACTCAGTCTTAATTTTATCAAGAGGCATGTTAATCCCACAAACATGCTAACTCCTCACAAATGTAATAAACCACAAATGTAAGAAAAATTTGCAGCTTTTAACATAATAATCACACAAATATAATAACTTTCCCGCAAACGTAATAACAGTTGACTACCACAAACGTAATACCTCATTTCCCACAAACATTATAATTACTACTTTTATGGGGAATTACTACATGTAAGTCTGTGGGATGGTAAAAATCTTAAGTTTCCAAAATTGTAATAACTTCCCACAAATGCAATACATTAGAACATCACATACATTTGCGTAATACACGCATGAATATTCATTCATGTTTCTCTTTCTTCCCATTTGTCCTTTGGATACTTGCCTTTTTAGAATGATCAAATGTTGCAGTTACACCACATGGTGTTAATTCCAGATCAATAAGTGTTTAATTGGAAATACAAGTAGAGGAACATAAGAGAATGTGCAAATATGGGGTGAAGATTTTATTATAAAAACTTCAGTATGAAATGTATTGTCAATAAGTATAATAGAAGCCTATATAAATGTAAATAAAATGTCTGGATATGATTATGATAACAATGGAGAGGGAAAATGAGGTATTAGGTTTGTGGCAGGTGACAGTTATTAGATTTGTGGGATTATTATGCTAATGGGATGCTATGGCTCAGGTGGTACAGTGGGTCGTCCAATGTCCAGAAGGTGGGCAGTTCAAATCCCGCTCTATCCAAGTCAGTCCATTGTGTCCTTGGGCAAGACACTTCACCCTTGCCCCACGCCTCCAGTGTTACTTGCACTGGTGTATGAATGCGTGTCCAGGACTCTCTTGAAAAACAGATTGTTAATCTCAACGGGATTTTAATAAAGGTTTTTTTAAAAAAAAGGCTGCAAATTTTTATTGGATTAGCAGTTTATTACATTTGTAGGCGTTATTACGCTTGTGAGGTTATAAAGTAAAAACTTATTTAACAGGAGCTAATGTAAGTTTTCCGAGTTAGCAGTAGGGCTGGTGTTTACAGCAAGTAAGCTTAACAAGTTTTATACTTCGCCCTTGCATTTTCACTCCAACCTTCCGAATACAGTTCAAAAAAACAAGAAAATCCACAGTCAATGCTTCAAACAGCAGCTCACAAAACAGTGACTAATTCCATGGTGACTGGAATGATGTCTACTTCTTTTGCATAATCTTCCACTATCCACTTGATGTGGATACTTATATGAGATAAGTATGTAATCAGTTACATTGTACAGTGTAATTAGCTATTTCAATAATTACATTAGAATCTTAAAAGTTGAAAAGACTTTGAAAAGTCTTTGAAAACAGACTGCTAAACAGCTGCATTTTTAACACAAGGTATGAAAAATTCATTCTTTTTTTTTTTTTTGCCAATTATAATATTTTTCAGCAACGTAACACAGGATGGGATCGTAAATTCTCAGATCTCAGAGCATCCTTGAATGCACCTCTAGAGAGTACAAGAAGGTTTATGCTTGAATTCTCACGACAAGAAAAATTGAGTCAACAACTTCTTCATTTTAATGGATTTCCTCTGTCAGATAGTTTTCAAGTCTCTGCCAGTTTCCTTTCAAAACGAATGAAAACAACTCATGATTTAAATCTTACAGAAATGTAAGAGTATAAAAGGTGCACTGAGGTACCGTGTCTATCGATGAGCAGGCAAATCACAGCATATACTGGACTTAAACATAAACATGTCAGTACATCCAACCTTGTGGCGTGAGAAACGAGTCAAACTGAAAGAGCGTTAATGTCAAGGCTCACGATGCTCCAGCGTTAACGTCCGTGTATTCTGTCCTTAAGCAGGCTCCACAGTGTGAGGTCTACAAGGAACCAGATTTCCCCTCAGTATCTCGTTTTCTTTCCTCTTAGCACACGTACACACTCCTACCGCTCTGCACACAAACACACTTGTACACACAAACAACACAAACACATAAATACACCTCTAGCAATATACCCCTTGTGAAAACAGCTGCAACATCTGTCTATTCCAACAACTGCCACTGTCCTGGGAACCCTGAGGCACAGAAATGTCCCCCGCTATTAAATGACAGCAGAGCCGTCTCACATATGTGTCAAAATCAGTCGAGGTAAAGTGACATGAATGGAAACGATGTCCTCTTGTTAAGGGAATGGTTTAGTGCCCTCTTGTGACCACTGGCACATAAAACACAACCAATACAGCCAAATGACTGAGAAAAATTTATAATATTGATTGACTAGTAATTGAGTTCGGCATAGAATATTGTCTGTGTAACATAATGTCTAAGGATTCTGTAGTGAATGGCCCAAGAATATCAATAACCAGACACTACAGTGGACACAAACTGCTGTGAATAGTTTTTAAAGCAAACTTTAAACAACATGTGCTGTTGTGTTTCTGGGGACAGAGCATTGATCTTTATTATTATGAGTATTCTTATTTTCCTGCAGTGCAACAAAAGAGCACTGAAGCAGGAAATCATCAGCTTGCAGTTAAGAAACAAGTAATGTGGCTGAAAATGAACTTCTAACCACATGAACTACTGAATCATTTCCTCCATATGGAATAATTTACCCATTATTATTGCATCTTTTTTTATTCTAAATGTTCCAACAACTGCATAACACAAAGAATACATCTTTATTACTGCCACTGGTTTTGTGTGCTTTCCACAGATACTGAACGACTGTGAGACTTTGAAACGTTGCTCCTCTGCGGATTCAGTCTGACAACAGCAATGTTTGTTGCTGTAAATTCTCTCCTACTGATAGAAGAAAGTGTTTGAGTTGGTCACAGATGTAAATCTTCAGATAGGAGCACGGAGGCATACCACTGTGTATCCATGGCTGAAAAAAAGTGTTAAAAAAACAAGGAATGGAAGAGAAGGAGGGAACATCTTGACAAGGGTTTGTCATTTTAATTTATGTGAAGCCTTGAGCAAACCCCTACAATGTTGGGGGAGGTACTTATGTGGGACAAAGGGATGCTATATTTTACCATGAAAAGCAGTGCTGGTCATCTGCTGCAATATCTGCAGGAAGTATCACCACTGTTCTTCTTACAGCAATGGTGGCCGCCAACATCTATCCTAATTTTTCTACTTGATTTGATCCAAATGAACTGGATGACTTGGATTATTAACCCCTTAACGCCTGAATCAATTTCCAATTGTGGAAAAAAAAAATTGACTTGCGTTTTTTTCTTTCAAGTAGATAGTATTTTGGTTGCATTGTGGAGTGTGTGTGTGTGTGTGTGGGGGGGGGTTGATGCGAATTCGCAACAATTGGCGTAAAGGGGTTAACTGATTTCTGGATTTAT
>JAQQZY010000012.1:16489118-16499300 GCA_030068375.1 Ostorhinchus rueppellii
TAGGAGGAAAAAATAATACTCCAAAAAAGTACAGATACTGCATTTTAGTACTTAAGTGGTTCCACTTCGTTACTATATATACATCTCTGGTAATTAAGAACGATGCCCTCTGGTGAATTGATTGAGGAACATTCATTCCAACATGTATGACGTATGGAAGTATGAAGGCAATGACACATGACAACATTAGAAACAGGCGTACCTACTTACGTACGTAAAGCGAACATAAATGAACCTTAAGGCTCTCCATCAGCTCCCTGTTACGTTTCAGTATACAGCCAGCCTCTGTGTCTGAGCTGTACTGTACTGTGAACCATGACACGTACCAAACCGTGGCTAGCCTGTACTGTTGCATCGCTAGTCTTTATATAGTAATTCAGAGAGATTGTATAGATATTTTGAAGCTGTAAATAGTGAACATGAGTGATTTTTGTCAGTTTATGACAAGAGAGAGTGTTGTCACGCTAACCAAGAGGTAGATGACAATGTCCACTAACACGCTAAGGAGTATTTCAGTGAGTGCCCTATAAAGGGTTACAGAGATGACTTCAACAGCTCCATCTGAACTGGTCAAGAATAATTGTCACTGGTGGTTCATTGTGAAAGTAGATCCTACCTGGCAACAAACTGTCTATCGAGTGCTTAAATATGAGTCACGTGTTATTTTTTTTTTCAATTTCCATTGTATGTCTTGTCTACCAAGGAAAATTAATATATTATTATTCTATATGCACATACTGATGATGATACTGAAAGAATAGATTGCGCAATGCTAATGCAAAGACACACCAAAAAAAAAGAAAAAACATACAGCTGGGTTTTGGAGTAAAAGAAATCCACTGAAACAAGAGAAGTCGTTTCTTTCGTTTCATCTTGACACAATTTGTAAGACGGGCCTGATTCGTCTAGTAGAGCGCTAGATCAAAGAAATCACAAGAAAAACGTCAGCAATGACTCAGATTAAAACTTCATTCTGAGCTGCTTTTTCTCTTCAGGCCAGCAACAACTTGCTTCCAATATAATCCATAAAGCGAGAGAGAGGCCCCGGCAGTCTCAAGATGAAGAAACTGATATCAAACCAGCATCAAAGTGAATGCACAAGCCTCAGACTGTGAGTCAGAAGATGCTCCAGAATGGAAAGAAACAGAGGTATATCTGTTTAAAAAAAAAAAAAAAAAAAAAAAAAAAACTTAAACCAAGTCAATGGTGTGACTCTCATGGGATTTGGTATACAAACTTGGCACACCTAAAAACAATCATTATCTCTGGTAAAAAAAAAAAAAAAAAAGAATAAAAGCACTGAAGGATTTGCATTAACACCAGGTGCTGTTATAGTCACACACTGCACACTCATTCTGTAACAAATACAAATTCATTTCACAAGAATGAGTAATTAGCTGGCATGTCCATTATCATTTGCAAGTCAAACAGTTCCAGCCCGTCCCCTGAGCTTCAGCACGTACAATTAATGATGTAACCCTGGAGATGCAGGAGCGCAAAGGAGTGTGTGTTTATGGGGAGTAGGTGTAAGGGGTGGGGGGTGGGTAAGGGTGCAGTTTAAGAACACATGGGTAAAGTCTTTGAGGCCAGTGTCCCATATACTGTTGAAACTAGTAGCACTCACTTCCCATGTGAAGGTCAACCCAGGTTAGCTGGCTCCCTGCCGCATACTTTCCATGACATGACCTACATGACAAAACGCAGCTCAGTTTGGCTTCTCTCATCTCCCAAGCCCTCTCTTTTCCTCACCATTCCCTCTAATGTCTACCCTCCATCCTCTGCCTCTACTCTCTCTCTCTCACTCTCTCTTTCTGCCTGCTATCTTTTTTTGGTTCTCTTGGGGCTATGCAAAGAAGCTGGATAATCTTGGTGCATGCAGCCTGAGAGAGTCTTCTGCAGAAAAAAATGAGTGGCTGGATCACTACAGCGACAATCCCAAAAAAAAAAAAAAATCTGCTGGTGCATTATGTGGCAGTTTGAGCGGAAATGAATGGAGCATACCTGGTTGTGGTCCTCTGTGCAGGCTGGTCTCCCCCTCTGGCCCGGGATTCTACATGGTGTGTTTGTAACTGCACGTGTGTTTGAGTGCTTGTGTGTGAGGGGAGGAAAAGAAATAGAGGACTGAGTGCTATTGAGGAGACAGGAAGAGTGCACAGTGCAGTGTAGAAGATTGGAGGCAGGGTACTCAGTGTGAGCTAAGACAGTGCCTGTGCATCTCCCTCTCTCTCTCTCTCTCTCTCTCTCTCTCTCTCTCGCTCTCTCTCTCGCTCTCTCTCTCTCTCTCGCTCTCTCTGTGTGTGAGTATAATCCTTTCCACAGTCTACAGGGACGAGCTGCAAATGAACCAGCTCTATCTCTCTCCCTCGCTTTCCCTCTCCCTCCACTTCGCTCTTGTTCTGTATCTCGGCTTTGCACATGAGCCCCGAGCAGAATTACCCTCCCCATGCCTCCACCTTGCAGTAGATAAGCCAAAATGCAGAGAGCAGTCTTGCCCTTAATGACTGCTACAACTCTATCATGCCCCCCCATTTAAAACATGACTGCGTCCGCGACTTGTTTGTGCCGCAGTGACTTCTGTGTGTGTGATTAAACCGTCATTCCGGCTGTAACACTTAGACATGCATGTTTATTGTTTATACAAGCACTTAGGACGCGATAATACTTCGGTGTCATTTCAGTAATGACACAGTGTTTTGAGCAAGGCTTGTTTACGCAGGGGTTTGAACTGCATTTGAAGTTTTGTGTACTCTTTTCTGTTTGACACTTAAAGATGCGCTATGCAAATGTTGACAGTGACTCAGTGTATCCTTTGTCCCATCTGGAATCGTCTTGCATAAAATTAAAACTGGCAGGATGCTGCGCGTGTGAGGAGGATGATGACATGATTTAAGCTTATCTGACAAAAACTCAATTCTGTGCATAAACAATGTAACTTTTACCTGAAAGTATATGAGTTTTAGAAACTAACTGCGTTTAATAATGCGTTTTTGTTCATTTTCTACAATAAAAGTGCTGCAGAACAATATGATACATAATTCACACCACATCTGTGTAGAGGTTTTATCGCCTTACTTTGAAGGAACAGGTGTTTCTGCCATCACACCAGCAGTGCTGACATGAAGAGAATTTCAACTCTGTCTGTCAGGTTGTCAAAAACAGATTCAGTAATGCCATGTCTTGTCAGAGGTGTTTTTTTTATGAACCGTGTAGTGCTTGATGTGGATCAGTGCATAAATACAAGTTCACAGCACCAACTTTTACGCACTTTAATCAACGCTTGCTACCCATCCCATAACTTATCCCTGCATACCAGCACTTCTCACAAGCTGCTAGTAATATTTTATGACCTCTGGATATCAACAGCATCATCATCAACCAATAACTGTTACCTAGGGCTAGCTACATTTTTTCACTTTCTAAAATTGTGTGTGGGTGAGAATGCAAAAAAAAACCCCAAAAAACAGACTTATATAAAAATACATACCAAGGATGGAGAGAAGAAAGACATAAGGGAACTGGTAGGATGAAGAAAACTTATTGAAAAGATGAAATATGATCAAAATAAAATACAGATCTCCAAACCAGAATGCAGTGTTGGAAATGTATCTGAATATATGTAGCTATTAGGGCTAATACAAATATTAGTTGGATGGACAGAATATATTATGTAAAGCTTTAATTATATATTGTACAATAATTACATTAACCAACTAAAAAAAATAATATACACACATACTGTAAGGGCATCCTACTGGTTTGATGACTTCATTACAATGTGACTATTTTTAATTTAATTATTGAAGCCGTTGCCCCTAAATACATAAATTAAATAAATGCATATATGTGTGGACATCAGCAAAATGCAGACAGTTCTAATATGATAATGCAGATAATAATATCCACACAAACATGTGAATGAGAGTACAGACACTTGTTTGTTTTTCCGCTTGAAGCACCGGTAAGAGATAATGAACAGTGAGCTGGTTTATTGCAAAATGAAATAAACCCCAACAGCATAATTCAGGAAGCAGGTCTGTATCACCCTGCGCAGAATAATGTTTGTTGTACATTACCCTGGTTATTACGTGACTATTTACTGATGAAATCACAATACGGAACAATCTGACAAACAAAAAAAGAACAAATTGAACTCACTGATGTGAAAATAACTGTATATCTTCTACTTAATAAAAGTGTCAGTTAACAGCGAATAAAACAGTAGCTGCGTTCCACTTCCATGTCTACTCTGTACTCCCTTGACAAAACTTTACTCCCCTCAGAACACCCTGCAGCATCACCAAAGCAGACACCATTTCCTCTATATTAGTCTCGTAAACACCTTGCTCTTCTTACTATATCGATTTTTACACCACTAAGCTGAAATACTCAATACAAAACATTTACTGTTGAAATGTGTGGAATAGATGTGTTTTGATTAACCCTTTCATGCACAGTGGTCACTACAGTGGACAGCTGTTCGGAGCTGTTCTCTCGTAAATCCATGGATTTAGTTGTTTTAGTTCCATATCAGCTGACACAGTGGACGCATATGCAATATCCCATACCCTGTAATTCATACTATTACTGTAACTATGCTGTTCTAGATAAACCTGATCTGCAGTAATATGTTTGAGTGTAAAAAATGGCTAATTGTTAAACAAAAAGTTCTTGTTTTGTTTTTGTTTTTTTGGGTTGTTTTGTTTGGCATATTATCTCCATGCAGGTATGTTAAAATGTGAGAAAACATCAGATTATCAGCATTAAAAATCTTTTTGTTTCATAGTTTTGACACGGTATACCAGTAAATCCAGCTGAGTGAACATTTTTGTATCTCCGTGAAAAATAAGTTCATAAAAAAAAAAATTGCTTTTTGCTTTTTCACGCCTAAATTTCCACAATAAAAACAGTCATTGAGGTGAAGGTTGATTAAGGTTCTCATAATTCATGCGTGAAAAGGTTAAACTTACACATCTATGCTAGAGAAACGATGCTAATTTAACTCACAAGTCAACAATTACTAGCTCTATCTAACCACTGATACTTCTAGATCAGGGGTTCTGAACTGGTCTGGCTTCAGGACCGACTATCACCTCACAACGATGAGGTCTGACCCAAATTGATAACACTTAAACTTCTCAAATGTATTTCATAAAACGGTGGTGTGTTTTGAACCTGAGATAATACAAAATATCACAGTATGCCAACACAGAAGACAAGTTTAATGTTAACGGAAATGACCAGCAGGTGGTGATGCTAAATATGGAAATATTCACTTTAACACTAAATTAGGTCCATTTGAACCAAAACCAAAAGTGTGCACTCAGTTAAAAAAAAGTGCATTCAGTCACTTATTGAAGTACTAAACACACTGAGGTTTTTGTCAATAGTGTAGGTAAAACCATATCTGAGGTAGTCAATGTTATACCCATGATGTAAATAGAAACTTTTGAGTCTTCTTTTAAGCTGTGAAATGTCTGCTGTTAATTAGCATTACAGAACTTTACCGCCATCTACTGTTAAGGAGTGTGAATGAACCATGCTCAGCTCCATAAAAAGAAACCACAGGATTGCTCTCTTCAAGGAGCGATATTTTGCTTTTTTAAAATGGAATTATGAATTTTAAAACATTTCCCTGTGCTCTACATAAACTGTAAATGCTCTGCTTGGGTCTGAATTCTTCATTAATTCAACTCCACAGGTCCATCTTCGACCCTATTTCTGAGTAATGACACCAGAAAAATGGTTTTGAGCGCTGGCCCTTTAAATGCACATGAGCCACTTCACGCCCCACCCCCTCCAGGTTGTTGGCTGTGCTGCTTCGTCCCTTTTAACCACTTGAGCTTGTTAATACAACCAACAACGGAATATTTTAGGTAAAAGTTTGGACATATTTTCAGTATGGACTACAATTATGGCGTACTCTGAGAAATGCTGCTGTTGTCGGAAATCTTGTCCTTATATGTGCAAATGTCATGATGTAAGTAGTTATGAAATGTAACAAATTAAGAAGGAATTAAAACAGGCTGCAGAAATCCACTTGATTTTTTCCAAAAATGAATATAAAGATAGCTTTGCAGCACCTGGAGGGTTAAAATTCAAACTTTTTGAGTTATTAAGGTCCAAATACACAAATAAAAAAATGAACCAAAGACTGAGAATGAGTATTCTGTACCCCCCCCCCGATGGACTGTCGATCGCAGCTGTTTAAGAAATTTTCTGGCAAAAATGACCCTTTGAAACATTTATGTGCAGTCAGATCCCAACCAATAAAGACCCATTTATGCTCAACGTTAAATATGGATATGGACGGAGCCCCTCTGTCCGTGCTCGCCTTCATTTCGTCCAATTTCTGTATGTTTCCATAAAGTTTACGGATACAGGTCGAATGAAGCAGTGCCACCAGAAACTGTGGGGGCAGTGTTGGTGTTACTACCCGATATGTAGTTCTAGTGAGGCGCAAAGAAGAAATGGTTTTGAAGATAGGCTGTGCGAGTTGTGCTGGATGTGGGGGGCCACCCGGCATGCCTGCAAACCCGATGGAGTTCGGTAGATTTTAGCGAAATTCTTGGGGAAAATAGAAAAAAACGCACTAAATTTGAAAATGAGTATAGCGGCGCTGAGCTAGCAGTATATTGGCGCAGCGCTGTTGTTCCATTGTCTGGGGAGAACCCTGTGTCCCTTTTAGCGTTATTTTTTTTACCAGGTAAAGGCAACCCACTAAAAATAGTTTTGCGACCCACTCTTGGGTCGTGATCCACCAGTTGAGAATCTCTGTTCTAGCTCATTCATAGGGATGCACCATTGACATAAGTAAAATGACTTTGTTAAACAGTGCTTGAGGACGTTTACTGTTTAACTCAGTAATATCAGTAAAATGCATTAGCTCACCTCTGACCCCCTGCACTACCGAAGCTCCACCCCTTTTATCCAAATATGGTCACTACTGGCTCCAAAAACCCAACATGGCCACAGTCAAATCACAAACTCCTGGCTGCAAAACAGAAGTTCAGAAACCAATAGCTGATCTCGTAGTTCCTCCATCCATTAATTACATAAGGCTCGGTGGATATCACCTAATATTGGTATCAACATAAAAGATATTAACTCACCAAAGACAGTGGCAGATATTTACTTATTGTGTTGCATTAATCCACAAAGACCCAACCAGCCTAAAGCAACCAAAAACATCTACGGGTCTACTGACGCTGAATAACTTTTAAACCACTCATCCTATCAATACATGTGAATAATTCAGGTTTAATGTCGTTTCTCAGCCTTTAAGTATCGGTATTGTTTTCTGATTCACCAGTAAAACCAATGGAGTTTGACAAATGATACTGGTTGTACGAGCTGGATTTTAGATTCAGTTAATGACATATTTGGCTGAAAAATTCATTTTTTTCTTCAATTTTCATACATGGAAACTGATATGGAGATAGGGCATGGGGGCACCGAGGGGCATGGGGCATGGGGGCTTGGGGGGGGGGGGGGGGTCAGTTGTTCAGGAGGACCAAAAAAGGTTCCATTTTCAAAGAACTGGAATTTTCTGTCAATGGTTTAATGGTTCAGGCTTTACAGGGTTAAAGTTCAGCCTTCTGGAGTAAATATGACATTTTTGTATGCTGTTTCATGCTATTTTCAGATTTCAGCATTCTAGAAACTGTATAAAGGTGACCCTATGGTGTTTGGAGGCAGATATATAAATAAATATGGATTTATTTTTTACTGTTACTCATTCACTTCCACCGTGGTTCGCTCCTATTACAGCAATCAGCAGCATTCAGGGAAAATTGCTTGTGATGTACAGATTGTTTATTTCCTTCATTTACTTCCAGGATTTACATACCCACACGCTGACAGCTCTATCTGCACATGTCTGTAGTTTCCTACACTGTAATGCGCGTCTTCACATGTTTATAGCTATTTCCTCCATGCCCACTCAAATGCATCGCTTCCTAATTTAGAACGAGTGTTTCACCCCCACCCACATGCTCGTCCTACTATGTGTATCCACGCTGCTACAGTGGGCTCCAACACATCAAACCTCTCGCCTCCCCTTGATGGCTGAGGGGGAAACGCAAGCCCAGTGGATTACGAGTGTGTCAAATTGGCAGAATGTATTAGTATCACACCGATCACCATCACATTTAGCCCCACTAGTCAATTATCAAGATAGATAGCTCAAATAGATAATAGCCCGCAACAGTGCTCAGCCCTATTTTCTGCTTAGTGGACAGAGAGGAATGAAGAGAAATTGAGAAGGGGGAAAGAAAGTAAGCATTAGTGATGTTGTGATAGGAAGAAAATGCTACTTTCAGCACAGCTAAAATCAGATTGGCTAGATGCAGACAGAGCGAGAAGAGAGGGGGGAAAAGGCTGATATTACTGCGGACTGCCTTTGGATCCAGGCTAGGGGCCCGGGTGGCAGAAATATGGAGGAAGAGGCACACTTGTCATCCCAATGAAATCATCCTCCAAGGCTGCTGAGTAGAGCGAGATGAGATCCTACAGTCTGCGAAGTGCGTGTGTGTTACCAAAAGGGAGGGGATGCTTGCAACTGTGTATCTGTGCAAGACGTGGAGTGAGGCGAGCCAAACAGACAAAAAAGTAAGACCAAGAAACTGTTTGTTGATTATATCTGGCTTGCTTTTAGGCATCTCTCCATCATGCAGTCAGTGCCCGTACTCTTATCTTCCTCCCTCATCTGCTTTCTGCTCTCAACGCCACAAACACGGCAGAGTCTGTGGAACCAAACAAGTGACCATTCATTAAAAAGGATCTCTATCTTGCTTTTATGATGCTGTTTTTCACCGTCATGTTAGGACACAGCTGTGTTTGACGAACAGTGTAGAGTTATCTGACATGTCCAGTTGGTTGATGTCTAAATAGCGAGTGGGTGGGTGGAAATGTGTGCAACATGAACATTCCTCACGTTGTTGGATGAAAGCTGTCGATTTAAGACACATTATTTCTCTGAATGAACCGTACAATCAGTGTTGTGGTGGCACGAATTACCTAAAACAGAATTATTTAATTATATTACGACGTAATGTTATCTATTTGGAAGACAAATATAGTTTCTAGGGGAAAGAATGTCATTAAATTGCAGTGAAGAACATAAAGGACAACAACAAACATTGCACTCATGATAATGATTATTGAAGCCATGATGGTTCAAGCAAAGTTGCTCTTCCTCAAATGTGAAATCTGAAGATGATTATTATTATTACTATTATTATTATTATTATTATTATTATTATTATTATTATTATTATTATTTAAGTACTGTTGCTCATATACATACAAGTGGTGGCCAAAATTATTAGAACACCTTAGAGCTCTGAAAATATTGACCTTATTTCGCCTCCAAAACATAATTTAATTTCATATTAATAATTTAAAAATAATAATAATAAATAATAATATTACTAACATTAATTAATTAGGCAGATGTTTGTTCTGAGCACAACAAATATCAGATGTAGTGAATCCTGCTGTTTTTATTCAGTTGTAACTTAAATATTTATTAATGAGCATGATGGGCCTTGTACATTTAACAGGATCACACAGCTGTGACCATCAGTTTAATCACAATCACACCTGACAATGGTTGTACAAGGAATCTGGCTTCCTCTGTGAAAGAACATGATTCTGTGACATTGACAGTGAAATAAGAAAAGCCAAATGCTAAATCTCCTTATGATGGCTCCATTCTGTAGTTTATACTGTGTTGTGGTGACTTTGTAGGTAATTAATTAACTTTACGGTTATTTTAATGGTCAATTTAAAAACCTCTTAAATATACCAAGTGTTATGTAATAATTTTAGCCACCACAGTATTATGTTTGTTAATTTAAGGGATACTTTTACATGTGAAGTGATTTCTAGTTTGTTGTAAAACTGTTAAAGCACAAGACTGCGGAACTACGTAAATAGAAAGAAAGCACACCCAAAAGTCGCAGAGGTGACATCATCATACCCATCTGCCATAAGCAGATTCAACATGATGACAACTGTAGATATTTTCACCTATTTTAATACTGGTTCACCTCGTTCTCAACATTTAAGGTAAAATATAACAAACCAAGACTGCTTTGGTGTTAGTGAAAAGAGAAGAGAAGAGAAGAGAAGAGAAGAGAAGAGAAGAGAAGAGAAGAGAAGAGAAGAGAAGAGAAGAGAAGA
>JAQQZY010000012.1:16516377-16529379 GCA_030068375.1 Ostorhinchus rueppellii
CTGCATGTTTTAGATGTGTCCCTCTTCCAACACATCTGATTCAAATGATCAGCCTATCAGCAAGCTCTGCAGAAGCCTGATAACGACTGTCAGGTGTGCTGGAAGAGGGAAACATCTAAAACATGTAGGATAGTAGCTCTCTAGGACCAGGGTTGCTGACCCCTGGTTTAGACTAAAAACAGCTAATGGGTCAGATCAAGCAGTGACACGGGAACATGTTTCGTGTTCAGTGGGCTCCAACTTTGTGCATATATAACTTATGTCAATGTGAGTTACATATTACAGTAGGTATTTGTAAGTATTAATACATAGTAAGGATGAGGGTTACATAAAATAACATTTTTGACCAAAAATAGTTAAAAATGTGCTCGGTAACACAGTTTCATCAAAATGAAACCTGATTTTGACAATGTTTATGCGAAGGGCTTAACAAACAGTTCCCACAGGAAATTCACTTAAATTTGCCTATGATGTGTTAAATAACATATTAACAATGTCATGCTATGAGGTGATCACTTTTGGGGCGATTTCTGACAGGAGCACTGGCATTACGGAGCGGAAAGTATTATAGTACACAAGGTACAACAACCATTTAGTGGCAAATCACTTTGTTAAATCAAGTTTATACCTGATATTGTTGGTTCTTTGCTCCCATGAGTATTTTAGCAGGTCATCAGGAACCTTAAATGAAAAACTTTCAGCTCTATAAAACCCTTAAGGCATGATTAAGTCACAAGTAAAGAGCTTTCGAGTGCCACAGAAATAGAAATAAAGAAGAAAACAGAGTCATTTTTCATTCTTGAGATTTCGTTCTAAGCAAAAACACCACAAAACGGGGGTGGTGAATTCTAGCAGAGTAAAGGACAGAGCAATATGTCAGTTTCACAAGCATAGCAAAAATTGCAGATAATGACACTGCTGTTCATAGACCTAGGAAAGCACAAATGTCTGAACGTATTATAAATGTATTCTGTTTAGTTTTTTATGCTTTTCCCTAATAGAATTCTCTATCAAGCCAAGTCAACATCTTTGCAGGGCTTATTGATAGTGGAGCCGGTAGATGAGCTCTAATGCAACACTTTCAGTGTGACACTGACTGCAGCTTCTCTTCTCTGTCTCTTTGTGTGTTGACCTCAAGAGTCATTCAAAAATCTTTCCACTTCTCATTGTAGAACTTCATTAAAACAACAGAGTGGAGTGTTTACCTGACCCAGTTCTGGCATCATTATTCACATTCAGCCAAAGATCAAAGTGTGTCTCTGCCTGATTGTTCTGAAGTCTAAATATAGTTTGGCATGATTAAATCTGAAGAAATGACAAAGTATTGGTATTAGCAACAGACGCTTTACAGCAGACTTTAGGCAGATAAAGTCTAAATGCAGAAAAACTGTCATTCCACACATCATGAACATTTTTGCTTTTTATTCCCAATATTCACAAAATTACTGAATAACACCAGTGTATTAAACAGTTCTAATTGCATAGCTTTCACTGTACGCATTCAGAGTGATTACATGAATATTTTTTAATTGTTTTAATGACAGACCTTTCAAAGAGGACATGGTCGTTTGATGGTATTAATTGTAATGTTAGAATGACTTGTTACAGTATCTATATCAGTCTCGCTGCACGTTGTTTTTCATTAGGACATTAAGGTGGAAACCTATCAGACTGTGAATTTAATTACTAGCAAACATATTTTCATTAATTTCACTTTGATTAATATCTCCCCCTCTGTTGCCATCCAGCTGTCTGTCTATTTAAAGATGCATACTAGAGTGATCCACAACTATCTAGAATTTCACTCTGTTGGTTCTTCTCGCGTGCTTTTCATCACTAAATACATGAATCCTCTTTAATTCTTTTTGCTTCTGCATCACTTGTCACATTTCTTAATAGAGAGTAATGAAATGTAACTAAAAGGTGACTTCTGTCAAAAGTTAATCATAGTGTGGCATTAGGGTCACATCAAGGGAACACACACATCTGAGAAAAATCAAAGTTTCTCTTGTTCTATTCTATACGCACTCATTTGTTAGCTTATTACTGTGATGAATAATACATGCTTCCATTAAAAATATTTAATTTGTTTTCTAGGCACATTAGTCCTTACATGATAATAGGATCAAGAGTTTAAACTGTGTTACTTTAAATCTGTGTCAATAAGTCCAGAAGTTCCCAATATATTTACCTAATATTTTAACACGAGTGTAGCTTAATATGTGTATATTTATTTATTGGTTTGTTTTTTGGGGTCCAAACAAAGCTTCATAAGAGGTCTAATTCTGTTTGTAAAAAACACAAACTGTAATACCCCTAGTGTAATAGTATAAAGGAGTCTAAGTCCAATAAACTAAAGGGTGCACGATGAAAATTCAGCAAAGCTGTGAGGTGCAAATGTAAAAACTAAAATAGAATAAAATTAAATTAAATTAAAATAGTTGGTAGAATAGAAGCTGCAGACGTCAAGCAACAGCTTTTCTAGACTCTCATGTAACTTAATATCACTCACCGTATCACTGAATGTATGGCGGATGTGCAGCAGTGGTAAGCAAAGTCCATGCATCCATTCTCCGTACGTCCTTTTACAGGGTCAGCAGGGAACTGGCACACATCCCTGAAATTACAGCACTCAAGTGAAGTGGAACTGTCAAGGCTGATGCAGGTCTAACACATGTAACACTTCCATATAATGACCACCTGTACATGAGATGCATAAATTAGTATTTTGAAGAGAAAACCAAGCACCAAAATGAGCAAATATAGATGCGAATCATAAAATACCAAGGTTGAGACAGGGTGAATCACAGTTCACGCCCGTGGACTCATAGAAGAAGTCTAGCTATTTATTGTGTCAAAAGCTTGTTTAAGTGAGTGTGAGGAGGACTGCCCTCACAGGCTTTGAGTGCAGCTGTTACATAATTCAAGTCAACAGCTGCAGAAGATGAAAACCCTTACACCTGGGACACATGTTGGCTGTCTATGCATACAACAACCACCTTCCTCAGCATCTACACTAAATGGACAACACGCAACATTGATTATCTTATATTAACCCATGTTTCAGCTATATAAAAAGGAGGACTATGTACCAAAATACTAAGTTTATTTACATTTTTTATACACTATGGTTTGTATCACACTCAGTCCTGTAGCCTACAAACAAATAAGCGTTTACATTTACTACATCCTCCTGAGATCTAGGAGAGTAAAAGTTTTGGCTTTTTTACATTGGAAACAGCATGATGTAACTATGGAAGCAACGGTCTTTTCGTATAGATTTGTTATTATCATTATTATTATTATTATTATTATTATTATTATTATTATTATTATTATTAAGTAAAGCTGTGGAACTCCCCTACAGAGGACAAAAATGCATTGCAGGGCCTTATTTCTGTCAATATCACTATGAACGCCATAGATGTTAGAGCAGGATGCAATTAAAATGCAAGATGGTGTGGTATAATAAAACATTAAAAGCAAAATTTTTTTTTAAATTCTACATATTAATCATGACCAGCTAAATAAATGAAAACTCCTATTCAGACCATGGAGGATGCTAACAACATCAATTAGTGAGAAGAAACGGCTAGCTACCTTTAGCCACAGATGCTAGCTTCACTTCTTCCATGTTTCCTCTCACACTAACGAAGTAAACTCCTTTCTCCTTTTTTCTACACTTTCTGACCATCTTTTGGAGACTGACATGTTTGGCTTAATACAAGTTCCTTTTAAGTAATATGCTAAACATTGGTTAGGAAGCTTCCATCTAATTACCCCCCGCATTTCTTCATTACGGTAACTCGGAAGGACAAAATAAATCATATCATAAAATACATTAGCGGTATTCAGACACATACTGGAAACCAAATACTGCTTAATTATGCACAAACGTCACTTCCTCCCTGGGCCACGCCCCTTTAAGCCAGACTGAGTGGCATAAACAAAAGAGCTCTTGTGCCAAGGTACGTGTCAGAATTGTTTCCCCTGGCGTCGGAAACATAATTGTAACTTTTTATCTTACGATTTCAACTACTCATCTCATAATTACTTCTTTTTACCGCACAATTTTGACTTTTAGCTCATAATTATGGCTTTCTTATCACATATCTCATTTTATATCTGACAAGTTCAACTATTTGTCTCATAATTTAGACTTTTTAACGCATAATTTCGACTTTTAGCTCATAATTTCGACTGTGTATCTCATGGCTTCCTTATGTCATTGTTATGAGTTTTTATCTCATAATTTCAATTTTTTTAATTTCATAATGTCAACTTTTTTATGTCATTATTATGACTCGCCATATTTTTTCCCCCAGTGGACTGAAAAAAGCAGCAGACGCATATTTTGTCTAATTTCCTGGCATGTCTAATATAATGTATCATTCAAATGACACATTACATATTAATGTGTGTAAATACTGAACTCTGGCCCTAACTCCTGCAGAGCAGATGGCAGTAATGCATTCATTGTGACCAGCCATCAGACAAAAAGAGAATGAGTATAATGCATTGTGGGATGCAGTATATCACAAAAATAGCTTGAGTGAAATGCCAAAGCACTTATGTTGACAAGAACTGAAAGCTTATTGAACACTGCAACTGAATCACACGGTGACAGAGACTGAAAGAGGTTCTCAAAAGGCGCTACAGTTTCATCTTCCTCTAATCTCTTTGCAACTTCAAACAGCTTACATTGATAAAAACTGAAACCTAATATTTTGTTCTAGTGCAATGTCAGTGCATAGCAGCAGAGCAGGATATCCACTATCCTGGATTGAAGGCTGTTGTCAAAAAAAGCACCAGAGTTTCTATTGCATACTGCACATTTTCCATTTGCCACTGGTCATAATTGGATGTGCAGTATGTAGAATGTCATTTCAAACAGAACCATGGAGATTATGGACAATATGGGACAGCACCCGGGTAAATACAGTGTTTTGTAACATGTCCATGCTGTGAAATGTTAGGTTAATTTTGGAATATTGTGCATCGTGAAGTGATTTTGCCTCTTATAGCCGCCATATCTCAGGGCATCTAATAAAAACAGAACTGGTCCTTTTGACTTCCCCTATGATAAATAAAGACTACGTACAGTTATGCTTTAAGACTGTTACAAGACACACATGTATCACGGACAAAAGTTTTAGATAGAAATTCTAGCCTAACTGACTAAAGTTAAAATAAAATATAGACATTATCCATTATTTGGACATTTATTTTCTTAAACTGTTGAATTAATGTGCTGTCATTTGTTCAGAGGAGAGTTACGTTTGCAGAGCTCCACACCTTGAAAATAAAATCAGTGACCATAATTACTTTGCACATTTACGAGCTCTGTGAAGCCTCCATGACCCACCTCTATTCTGTCTTTTTTTACCCCATAATTTACCTGCCCATCTAGGCCAACGGAGAAAAATTTGTTGCCATAGCAACCCCTCCATGGAGGGCTGCAGTGGAGAAGAAGGGTTACCAGCGCACACTGGTATTTAACTGCACACTGGGACACATGTGCCTACACTGAGACGGAGTAGGTCA
Organism: Ostorhinchus rueppellii; assembly: GCA_030068375.1. Lineage (NCBI taxonomy): Eukaryota > Metazoa > Chordata > Actinopteri > Kurtiformes > Apogonidae > Ostorhinchus > Ostorhinchus rueppellii. Next base: position 16,521,922 of record JAQQZY010000012.1, read on the forward strand.
CTAGAGAAATCAGCTCTTTAGCTTCTCAAGCCACAGTGCAAAGCTCCGAGCCATCCAGCAGTGAATCTGTGATCTGTACTGCTCTGGATGGGTGCAGACTGCCAGGACTACATAACCTTGAGGCAGCCTTTTATGTTGCTCCACCAAGGGCTTAGTCAGAATTCAGTCCAGGCTTTTTCAGTCTGTCTAGATGTGGTCTGATGGTAGCTTCATCATTTTGACTTGAATGGCTCAGTTGGAGAACAAGCACTGTCCTTTTTCCCTTTACACAGAAGTCATTTCATATTAAGAAAAGTGTTTCATGTGAAATCATTTATTCAACGTATAAAACAGGTCGATCTGATGAAGGCACAAAATACAAGGCACATAAACCCTTTTCAATATATACATATAAAAAAAAAAAACAGGAAACTGAGAACAGTCCTTTGGGATAGCATGAATAGTGATAATATACAGTGTATGGAATTTCATTAAAAGTGCAAAACATTCAAGGTAGCCTGTAAGAAAACATTTTTTTCATGTATCCTCAAAAGTTGCTGTTATATTCGATTTAGACATCAAAATGAAGATTACGACAAATTGTTTTACATCACCATCATTGTGCAAATACAGCAATGAAAGAGTGCTTATGGTGTTACAATTTAGATTTTGTATTAACTTACATTAAAGGCTTGATTGTTACCAAAACAGCTACAAAACATAAGACAGTCTGTAAAACAGTTACATGCTACATGATTGCAACCTGGGGCATATTCATCAAACATTAAATTTAATATCAATATGAAATACATGTCCTTTACATATGATGCTATTGAAAAACCTGTGTCCCTGTAAAAGTCTCAATGCCATCCCACTGTCAGCTTTAACACCCCCATGTGGTGACTGCAGAGCGCCCTCTGGTGGCTACAACTATGGTTCTTTGCTGACAGTCCTTGATTTCACTGCAGTCCTGAACCTCTTATGGCTGTATGGATAGGAATCCACGTGCATATTAGAAATGCTTTTTATGTCAAGATCCCTAAAGTGCTAAAAGTCTGTCCAATGTGGCTAATTAGGCAGCCTCCATGGAGACTGCAACTCAAACTTAGTTAAAAAATAAAAATCAACCACTGACTGAAGCAGTGCAGTTAGTCAAATATAATTAAAAACACAACAGAGGTGGGCTGAGGTTTTCAGACAATATGCTCATGTCTGCTTTGAGGCACACTCCCTGTGGGTCCATTAAACAAACCAAATGAACAGACAACATTATAACACAAACGCCACTGTTGTACTGAATGGAAACTTTGGGGACTGGTGAGTTCTGTTACATAAAAGCTCATACTGTGTCAGATTGATAAATATACCTCAATGCAATAGCAGAACTATGCATGAGGTTCAGTCTGTAGAAGTCCTGATGACAGATTCTGGCCAGGGAAGGACCATACTGGACATGTGTTCATAATGCTACACAGACGCATGGGTGTTTGAGGCAGACAGGAAGGATGCCCTTGTTGATTTGGTGGAACTCCACCAGTTGCAGAAGGTCTATGAAGAGTGTCAAACCATCGTCCATGGTGTAGTACTTTCTTCCTCCCTCTTCACACTGTAACAGTTACAATAGTGCTCAACACAACAGGCAGAAAATTACAGACAAAATATGAAGGGGGATGTTTTCAAGCATGGAGACAACTCACAGGGATAACCAGGTAATGTTTAGTCTTCAGTTTGTAACACAGTGAAAGGACGAAGCATTGTGCATGCTGCTGACTGTCACGGATGAGGAACATCCTACAAAACACACCTAAATTAGATCTATACACAGAAAAAACAACTCATTGAAAAATACTATAATTTTATCAGTAAATAATTTGAGATTGGGGGGGGGGGTGTCATCGTTTTTAATTATCTTAACATACAGACGAGCAGGTACTGGATCCTCTAGTACCTGCTCGTCTCCATCTCTAAACCATATTTCTTGAATCTCTATTGGTTCTACATTTTTGCAGATCTCACACACACACACACACACACACACACACACACACACAATATACACTGGAATATCAACTCCTTTAACATGTGAAGCAGCAATTAAAAATTCTGTATTAAAAAAAACAAAAAAAAAAAACAAACTCCCCTCACCCATCCACAAGCCCCTGTTTCTCTATGAGTCTCTGTGCGTCTTTTCTGGAAACCCCACCATGAAACCATTGCTGGGTCTTGTGAATTACTAGAAACAAAACACGAAGAAAGAAGCAGGTACAAGTGAGAAGCACTATGATTATCATTCCAAGACTAGACATGACGTGGACAAGGGCCCCGATGTGAACTTACAGGAAGGTCTTGTGCTGGAGCTCAAGTTGGGCAAACTGCACCTCAGGGCTTCTCTCCTCTGCAACAGTGGAAAAAGGCAGGAAAAGGTCAGGAAAAGTGCTAGACTTTTTTTTTTTTAGCGTCACTGTAACTGTGTGTCCTCCCTCGGTTGTCCTGTCCTCCTCCTAGTGCAGCCATACCCTCCCTCCCCCTGATCCACGCCGTCTATAATCTTATATAACAACGCTCTTTAAGCTTGGCTAGACGGAGGGGTCTGGCCACGCTTGATTACAGTCTTCCCCTCCCCTTCCCTTCCTCTCTCTTTTTTACTGCTCACCTTCATCTCTCCCTCGTTACCCGTCAGCTATGCCTGACCCTCCTCTGTGTCTCCCCCTCCCTCCATTCATCGGTGTGTCCTCACCCTCCAGGCTTGTCCCTCCTCCCGCTCTACACTCTGGGCCTCTGTGGGATTCTGGATGACCCGTCCTCCAGCCTTCCCTGAGAAGTCCATGGCCACCAGGCTCGCCTCTGACTTTGACTACACAAAGCAACAGAACAACACTGAGAATACAGCTTTTGCGTTACTGCACAAATGCAACATGGGGTGCAAAGGATCTCCCCCACTCCCCTGCATGTTGTTGTATGTAGTGTGTGATGAGCTCACTTTGCCATCTGTGGAGTTGGTGGGTCTTTCGAGGCTTCGTGGGGCCAGCTTGGATAACTGGTAGTTACACTGGAGCTGTTTGCCATGCTGATCATGCATAACACAAACACACAAAATAAACAGCTCATTTGTTTGCCTACAGTTTAGCAGAGCAGATATCTTGTCAGTTTTGCTTTCAGAGATATTTGGAGCCAGCTCTGTTTGCCAGGCAGTGATTAGTTATCAGCTCACAATATGCTTACAGTGTTTAATATTTAATTAGGTTTATAAAGAATGATAGAAAGAGAAGCCTTCTTTTATGGTTAGATTTTATTGTTGTGAAACCTTGAACAATCTGAATGATGATGTCCAACATGTCCGCGTCTGCTCATTCTCAGCACATAGGATCTTCAGGTCTTGAGTGCGCACAAGACTTCTGGAAGGCTGCAGAGAAACAGAATACAGATGAACCAGGTCACTGTCGAACGCTATGGTTCCATTGTATATGAAGTCTATCAGCAGGATCACAGGCAAACAATACATGTGCTTAGATTTGAGAGCAAACACATTCTGACACAAACATTACTATTTCAATGCATTACAGATGTAATGGACTACACCCGCTTTAAAATATACATTAAAAGAACAGGATTAGGTTACACATCTTTGAGACATATGTGCTTATAAATAAGACTCAGACAGATACACACTTATTTAAAGTAATTTAATGGTATATCCATCTCTTGATGCTAGTATTTACATCACTTGCAGTCAATCCATTAGAAATGACTCAACTAAATACAGTATGTCACTAAACATAATGGGGGGAAAATATAATCTCTTAACACGTGACAATAAATTTAAAAAGAAATTACTGCTGAGGGAGCGTTTTTTGAGTAGTCTCCTTTTTCCGTGGTAGTTGCATCATGACCCAGTTTCACAGAATTGAAAACAAGCAAATCTATTTTTCCAGTATAGTCTGGTGAGCACATTTACATTGTCATAATGAGCTTTGTGCAGAAACTGTTATGAGTCTAGACATTTCAGTTTTGATGGCTTCATGGTCTCTTGGTTCCCTTTATAAAAATCAGCAAACCTTAATCTATTTTTAACTCACTCTTGGTCGTATTTGTGCTTCATTGTCACACAAACGTCAACATAAACTTTAATGGCTACCTTTCAATAGAATGTTGCTGTTGCTATGGCAACCGTCACCCTACTGCGGGTGTTCCATGCATGTCAATTGAGATTAAATGTTGATAGCAGATAGGCAAGAAAGTAAACTGATTTTTTTTTTTAATGCATCCTCCTGAATGCGTGTTTTTTTTTTTTTTATAAACACACACATTCAGGGGTCCATGACCCACCACTTGAGAAAGCCATTCTTACAGTTGCAAACACCCTGCTATAGAAAGTCTAGGATTTACTAAGCGTTTGTCAGCTGTCCTGATGTTAAGAGTCAGTTCTTGGCAACATGTCAAGTAATACAAGGCTTTTTTTCCCCTCCTTTCTGCTGTTGGTCCCGTCATCAGTATTGAGTCAATCCACAATCACAAGAATGAGATGAATGCTGAAGGTGGGCGTTTTGACCCAAGACACACAAACACTCGCATAAAGCCTTGGGTCAAACACTTTTCCTCCTCAATGTTCTGTCTGGTCCAAGACCCCCCCCCCCACCACTAATCCCATCGAGCCCAAAGCAAGTGTTTACCTTGATACAGAAGGTGAATTCAGTAGGTGCTCCGTACAGTTTACGGCTGTTCACCACCGTGTAAACGTTCAGGTCTTCCACATCAGCCACATATTGCAGATGTCGAGGCTCCTGGTCCCGAAATACACAGGGTTATTGAGAGAACACTCACGTTTATTACCCTCCAGTATCCAGATAATCAGATTTTAAATATTTTGCACATCATGTTATAAAAATTTGTATTATTTGTCACCATTTATATTACATTGGAATTCAAAAGTCACACATTTCTGCATGATTTTTAGAGTTCTGCCCACCAACTAAAATTTGTGTGTTGTAAACAATAGAAAATTACACTAGTACCTGTCTCCAAGTGTGCCAAAAATGCACATATACTCCCATTATAACCACTGTTAAATGTTATAATATTTGATATCTGAGGTTCATTTGAGAAATTTTCACATGAAACACGTTTACCCTGTGATGTCACGTTTCCCCATATTTGGAAGAAGGAAACATTGCATTTTTTTTTCTCCACTAGATGGTAGTGCAATGTTCCATGCTCCCCTGTTCACCAAGGATCTGAGGGTGTGTTTATGTAGGTGTGGGTGTGTGAGGATGAAGAAAAAAAAAAAAACAAAAACCCTCATCTCACTTTTGTTGTATATTGAAATTTTTTTTGTTTCTCATCCAAAAATATGTCTCGTTTACATTATAAACATGTCATCTAAAAAGGTTAAAACAGGAAAATCAATAGAGTACTTGGTATTTTTATTTACGGCTCGAGTTGATTAAATAAAAAAAAAAGTAAGAGTTAAAGAAACAGTACAAAAGATTTTGTCAAAGTTATTCAGCGACTGCGCCCATTACATACATACACACACACACACACAGGTTAGGAAGGGCCTCTCTGGGTGGGATACCAGACAGTTAAGAGAACACAGGTTTATTACAGAACACACACAGGGTTATTAAGAGAACACATAAAAGTGTCATTTTCCTGTTGTCTTGGCATGACGCTCAACCCTTTCATTTTGTTTTTTACAGCAAGAATGTAGTGAGATTGTTTGTCATAACGGTTGTAAAATGCTGACCTTGGATGAGCCCTTGGTGGAACAGTAGAGGCCGGAACGCCGGAGAAAGAAGTAGACCTTTTTCCAAGCCTTGCGACTGGGTTCTTTGACATGTAGGAAACCTTGGATCTCTGGACACGTTCCAGACTTAAGCAGATTCTGGGAAATAACAGAATGCATCTTAATTATTTTTCCCCACTTGTTTTCATAGTGATAATCTGATTTTAAACGAGCCGTCCTTTTCGCTGCACACATTCTAAAAAGATACTGCACAATAAACATTATTGCTGTGCGACTGACTCACTTGCTCTCCAGCCTAATCATACTATGTTCGAATGGACATTAATGTATAGTTCAAGTGTCCATGTGATGCAAAAAACACAATTGAAAATAAAAAGTGAAATTAATTAAGATAATTGAGTGACATCTAAATTAAATCCAAAGTAATAAATAAACATTGCACCCTTTCTATATTGTGTGACTATGTAGGATAGACTGGAAAGTAAGATCTTCTCAAACTTATTGGGATGAGTCACACCTACAGCTTTCGGTTGCAGTCAACTGTTATCATGACAAATACTTTTTTTTTTAGGCTGGTTTTTCCTTCCCGACTCAGTTTCTTGTGGTTTAAAATGATTATTTATGGTCAAAATGTGAGAAATTTTTCAGAAATTTAAAAAAGCTAGAACACTGAAAATTACAAAGATGAGGAAAAACTTCATCCTTGAGTAACTTAAATAATAACCTCTGAGTAATTTGTTTACATTGTCATCTACACTTGCAAAATGCTTCAAAGACAAAATATATGTATTGGAAAAGTATTTATGACTGATTTCAAAAAGAACAGCTATTATTCTGAGATATTAACTTGGATTACAGATGAACTTGATGGAACAGTGGTTAAACTGAGCAAACCATAAAGGAGTATCACTGTACTAAGTATTAATTTAATTAAGTTGTCATTGTTAGGCTTTTGTTGATACGATACCATTTGTGAATCAACTACATCCATTATGTTAGCAGCTTATAATAAATAAACTATTACTAATGATTTTTTTTTTTTTTTAATATCAACTAGTGTATAAACAAGACCCTTTAACTCCATTTCATGGGCAACAACTCCTCTCTCATCCTGAATAAACGGAGGAAGGAAGGAAAGGAAAGAAAGAAGGGAGGGAGGATACTGGGTACAAACTAAATATTGCCCTTGTTTTTTTTTCAGACCCCACAAAGAATATAGTCACTGTGGCAATAACTAATGGGGATCTAAGTAAACAGACGCATACATTTACCACAATTAAAAATTATGTATGAAGTCATTTGCCGTTACAGTTTTGTAGCTCGGCTTCCTTTTGCCCCTATAGTGCCTCTCCTTTCTAAAATCGAACCCATTTAATTACGCAACAATAATTTTTAAGATTATTAGTACAGATATTACATATACATTCAACAAAGACAGTAATGCATTCATATTTTGTCGGGCATCTGTACTCTGGAAGGGTTTTGAAAAGTATGCTATGTATACAACTTCTCCAAAAATAAAAAAAAATAAAAAAAGCTCAACCCACTTTTATTTGTCTTTAGTACATTTATTTGTGTATTTGGACCCTAATAGTTCAAAACTTTTGAATTTGAACCCTCCAGGTGCTGCAAAGCTATGTTTTTATTCATTTTGGCAAAAAAAAAAAAAAAAAAAAAAAAAACAACTGGATTTCTACAACCTGTTTTAATTCCAGCTTAATTTGTTGCATCCATAA